>APFE031285464.1:78806-108713 GCA_000404065.3 Pinus taeda | reverse complement strand
AACACCATACATTCACTCCTAAAGGAAGGAGAATCCCCCAAAAGCCATATGCTTGTTCATACAAGACTATTTCTCTTCATATCTCTCCATGTTGAGTCTCTAGCCTCTATATAGGCCTCATACATACAATACCATGGGTCATTACCATGGTTCCCTCATACCATCAACTAATACCATGGGCCCATTACATTATTATTAACTACTTGTGGTCCCTTACATGACATGGTTTAACCACCTTATTTATTACTATGGCCCATCCCATTATTACATTATTACCTTGGGTACCTCCCTCGGTACCCCATATTACCCCCCCAGGTATATAACATTCCACCCCCCTTAGCATGTTTCGTCCCCAAAACATGGGAAGAACACAAATAATAAGATCTACTTAAAAGAGTAGTCCACTGATACAATGCACGTGCATCTAGCCATCCAAGAGAAAGGTGAACCCTCGATCTCGCTGGTGCCTCGCTCGCTTGAGATGGAAGTTGATCGTGGTAGCTCTTCTGTGTTGATGTGTAGTAGGTGGATCTTCGCTCCTCGCTATCCGTCATACAGGGGGTTGTTGTCCTTGTGACTACTTGGTTTCCATCTTGATGGTTGTCTTGCGGGGTGATGTGGGTGATGATATGTTGAAGTTTTAACCCACGGTGTCTTTTTCTTTAATTCACCCTGTTGTGGTGCCTGTTGTGATGTCTTATTTTCCAATATGACTTCAACCACTGCGCCCTCATCTGATGTACCTGTAACATTTTCTTCTTCAACCTCTGTTTGTGTTTGATTGTCGATCATCAAAGGCTCATCATCTGATATGTCAGTCCCTGGAACATCTTATGCTTCAGCCTCCATGTACTCTACCTATTTATTGATGGAAATATCCTGTAATGTAATTTTCTTCTTTTTATACCAGAGCTTCATGAATTTCTTCTGCACATTAATATTGATAGTCCCCATTGATTCCATCCAAGGATATCCCAAAACAACATCCATATTATCCATCTCTAAAGTATAAAAATCACCATGCAACACATACTTATCCATAGAAATCTTCAAATCCTTATACACTTGAACATCCTCACCATCCACCTGTGTGTGTTCAATGTGTTTTGCTGGAATTTGCAATTTTTTTGCCAAATTAACATTGATGAAATTATGCTTGCAACTAGGATTTATAGAAACAATGATCTTCTCTTTCTGAATCAATCCATGAACCTGCAATAAGGAGATACCAGCAGAAAATAACCCTTTAGGTTCATTGGTTTCCTTCTTTAAAATAAAATCTTTGCTAGGTTGTGTGTCTGTCTGTGTGAGCTTATCCACAAGATTAGCTTTATGATCAAAGTGGTCCATAAGAGCTTTTTTGAATTTGTCCCAAGTCAAGGGCCTTCGATAGCAACGCTGATGCCCTTGCCACCATTGCCGTCTTTCATTGTCCAAGTATATTTTCCCATACTCAACTGAGTCTCATCATCCATGATGTAATGCAATCTAAAAAAATTCCCCATTTGTGCTATCCATTTGGCTGGATGAGAGCCATCAAATTTATACAAGTCCTTCAATTTCTGATTTAGGCCTGCCATCACAAAAAAAATGGGCGAAAATTTGAAATGGCCACAATTCCGTCAATATTGCTCATAATTCCTATTATGACCTGTTTTTGGAAATGGAAAAATCATTCTGCATCTGCCCATGTGATAGAAATATTGATCCAGGCATTGGAACTTTAGATCTGCGTTGTAACTCTCCCGCCGTCACCAAAATTTTTGCAAAAAAGAGCTAATTTTAAATTAGCGATATCTCCCTCATCCAGACTCCAATTTGACTAATTTCTTTTTTTGAAATTGAGTATTTTTTCACAAAGAATCCAGATCTACAATTAGATTTTGTAGATCTTGCACTAGGACGTCCAGATCTGCACCGCAAATTCGTTGCCTCGAAAAATTGTCTACAACCCCACTGATTTTTAAATCATCGATATCTCCTTCATCCGAATTCTGATTCGACCGATTTTCTTTTTGAAATCAGGTATTTTTTCACATAGAATCCAGATCTACAATTATATTTTGTAGATCTTGTACCAAAACATACATATCTGATCTATAAACTCGACGCCCCCGAAATCCTGCAAAAAGTAAAAAAAAAAAATTCTCCACCGTTTTTCCCAAGAAAGTGCTCTGATACCACTTGTTATAGATATAACCCAGAAATAATAAGAGAAAAGTAGATAGAAATGCTTCTTTATTGATCAAACCCTTGAGGTAGTGCAACACCATACATTCACTCCATAAGGAAGGAGAACACTCCACAAGCCATATGTCTGTTCATACAATATTCCTTGACAATCCCTTGACATCTCTCCATGTGGAGTCTCTAGCCTCTATATAGGCCTCATACATACAATACCATGGATCATTACCATGGTTCCCTCATACCATCCACTAATACCATGGGCCCATTACATTATTACTAACTACTTGTGGTCCCTTACATGATATGGGTTAACTACCTTATTTATTACTATGGCCCATCCCATTATTACGTTATTACCTTGGATACCTACCTTTGTACCCCATATTACCCCCCTAGGTATATAACATTCCACCCCCCTTAGCATGTTTCGTCCTCGAAACATGGGAAGAACATAAATAATAAGATCTACTCAAAAGAGTAGTCCACTGATACCATGTACGCGCATCTAGCCATCCAAGAGAAAGGTGAACCCTCGATCTCGCTGGTGCCTCGCTCGCTTGAGATGGAAGTTGACCGTGGCAGCTCTTCTATGTTGATGTGTAGTAGGTAGATCTTCGCTCCTCGCTATCCGTCATACGGGGGTTGTTGTCCTTGTGACTACTTGCTTTCCATATTGATGGTTGTCTTGCGGGGTGATGTGGGTGATGATATGTTGAAGTTTTAACCCACGATGTCTTTTTCTTTAATTCACCCTGCTGTGGTGCCTGTTGTGATGTCTTCTTTTCCAATATGACTTCAACCACTGCACCCTCATCTGATGTACCTGTAACCTTTTCTGCTTCAGCCTCTGTTTGTGTTTGATTGTCGATCATCAAAGGCTCATCATCTGATATGTCAGTCCCTGGAACATCTTCTGCTTCAGCCTCCATGTACTCTTCCTGTTTATTGATGGAAATATCATGTAATGTAATTTTCTTCTTTTTATAACAGAGCTTCAGGAATTTCTTCTGCACATTAATATTTATAGTACCCACTGATTCCATCCACGGGTATCCCAAAACAACATCCAAATTATCTATCTCTGAAGCATAAAAATCACCATGAAACACATACTTATCCATATAAATCTTCAAATCCTTATACACTTGGACATCCTCATCATCCACCTGTGTGCTTTCAATGTGTTTTGTGGGAACTTACAATTTTTTTGCCAAATGAACATTGATAAAATTATGCTTGCAACTAGGATTTATAGAGACAATGATCTTCTCTTTCTAAATCAATCCATGAACCTGTAATAAGGAGATACCAACAGAAAATAACCCTTTAGGTTCCTTGGTTTCCTTATTTCCTGTAAAAATAAAATCTTTGCTAGGCTGTGTGTCTGTCTGTGTGAGCTTATCCACAAGAATTTTATGGTCAAAGTGGTCCATAAGAGCTTTTTTGAAGGCGTCCCAAGTCAAGAACCTTCCATAGCCACATTGATTCCCTTGCCACCATTGTCGTGTTTCATTGTCCAAGTACATGCTTCCCATCATACGCTGAGCGTCATCACCATAGAAGTGATCCAATTTGAAATATTTCTCCATTTGTACTAGCCATTTGGCTGGATGAGAGCCACCAAATTTATACAAGTCCTTCAATTTCTGATCTAGGTATGCCATCCAAAAAAATTGGCGAAAATTTGAAATGGTCACAATTCCGTCAATATTGCTTAGAATCCCTATTATAACTTGTTTTCAGAAATGGAACAATCATTCTGCATTTGCCCATGTGATAGAAATCTTGATCCAGGCACTGGAATTTCAAATCTGCGTTGCAACTCTCCCGCCGTCACCCAAAATTTCTACAAAAAGAGATGATTTTAAATCAACGATATCTCCCTCATCCGGGCTCCGATTCAACGAATTGTTTTTTGAAATTGGATATTTTTTCACAAAGAATCCAAATCTACAGTTAGATTTTGCAGATCTTGCACCAGGACGTCTAGATCTGCGCCGCAAACTCACTGCCCTGAAAAATTATCTACAACCCCACTGATTTTTAAATCAGTGATATCTCCTTCATCCGGACTCCGATTTGACCGATTTTTTTTTAAATCGGGTATTTTTTCACATAGAATCCAGATCTGGAATTAGATTTTACAGATATTGCACCAAAACGTATAGATCTGATCTGCAAACTCGTCGCCCCCGAAATCCTGCAAAAATTTAAAAAAATTCTCCACTTTTTTGCCCAAGAAAGTGCTCTGATACCACTTGTTGCAGCTCTGATACCACTTGTTGTAGATATAATCCAGAAATATATGAAAATATAAATAAACTCAAGAATAACAAGATCTTAATAGATAGAAATGATTCACTTTATTGATCAAACCCTTAAGGTAGGGCAACACCATACATTCACTCCTTAAGGAAGGAGAACACTCCACAAGCCATATGCTTGTACATACAATAATCCTTGACAATATTTCTTGACACTCTCTCATGTGGAGTCTCTAGCTTCTATATAGGCCTCATACATACAATACCATGGTTCCCTCATACAATCCACTAATACCATGGGCCCATTACATTAATACTAACTACTTGTGGTCCCTTTCATGATATGGGTTAACCACCTTATTTATTACTATGGTCCATCCCATTATTACATTATTACTTTGGGTACCTCCCTTGGTACCCCATATTATCTCCCCTAGGTATATAACACATATTCTGAAAAGGAATTTATTACAACAAACTAATTGTCCCATTCATATCAAGTTTGGTATCAGAGCTGTAGGTTTTCTTTGTGCAAGAAGGATTTAACTGTTTTCAAGTGAATTTCATGCTTACAAGGCTAAAGCTCATGAGACGAGAAGGGAAGATGGTTAAAATCCTTGAAATTGGATGAAGGAGAAGGAGTGCAAGGTTTCCACAATCTCCACTACCGGCTCTACTTCAAATTTCTATTGAGGCTTTAGTGATCATGTCACATGAAGGAGAGCCTAAAAATATGATAGAGGATGAGAATGTCTTTAGGAATGGTTTCTTTGACATGACAGAGATGGTGAAGGTCCTCTATGAAGAGAGGAATACCAAATTGCAGGGTGAAAGATCCAAGCCTCCAAAAGGAGAAGGTTCTTCAGGAGGAGGAGGTGATAGAAATGGAGGTAAACCTCCACGCTCTTCACCATCTTATGCATCTTCATCTTCACAGGAATATTCACCCTCTTCCAATAGTACAACCCTTACTCATACTCATCAACGTACCTCAAAAGGAACTGGAAAAACAACTCTGTTATAACTTGATGTTAAATTTTAATTTCCCATGTGTAATGGTGAAGTGAATGCAGAGCATCTTGATAATTGGGTTCTTCATTTGGAGGTCTATTACAGAATTGAAAACCTTCAAGATGATGACATAAAGATTCAACTAGCTTCCTTGAGTTTGGAGGGTGCAACACTAATATGGTGGGAATCAAAGACACAAGAAGAGATTAAAAAACATGGTGCAATCTCAATATCTTAGTCTAATTTCATTATTTCAATGAAAGGATAGTTTTACCCTCTAGAATATATGTAGAAATCCATCATGAATTGGCAGAACTTTAGACAACCTAAAGGTCAAAATGTGAAATATTACACCCAAGAATTTAGAAAAATGTCTCTAACGTTAGGTGTATATTTGCAATCACAGGACACATTTCTGAATTATATAGGAGGTTTACACACTTATCTTAGGCATACTATCCTTATGTTTAATCCCAATAATATATATGAGGTGTGTGTGCAAGCCACTCATCGTGAGGAAATAGGGAAAAATATTCAAGAAGAGGGTAGTAGAAAACCATTTGAGGGTAAAGGAAAAGAAAAGGGTTTCAAAGGGAAGGGAAGGAAAAATTCATCCATTAAGAAGGAAGGAGAGAAATTAACATGCAACCATTGTTCCAAAGAGGGTCACAATGAAGCTCATTGTTGGAAGCTTCATCCCGAGATGAAACCAAAGAAATTCAATAACAAGGTAAAAAAAAAGACAACTGCAACCACTCAAGGGAATTTCGGATCTGATTCAGGTGATGAAACTAAAATTACAACCATGGGTATGAAAGGAAAATAATCCATTTCTAGCACTAGTACCTCAAATTTAAACAATGAAACTCCAAATGAAGAGAAGATGATAGAACTTTTTCACATAAGGGTAATCTCAAAACATAGAAAGATTGATACTCTTTTTGATAGCAGATCTCAAGCCAATCTCATCCCTGAAAACATTGTCAAAAGTTTAAACTTGGAAACCATTCCACATCATAATCCATATCCATTAGGATGGGTGTCTGACAATGCATAATTGCAAGGAACTAGAAAGTGTAAACTGAAATTCGCCATTACTACAAATTTCATAGATGAAGTGGAACTTGATGTTGTGCCACTAGTCATATGTGGTATAGTTTTGGGTAGCCTGTATCTCTATGACAAAAAATATATCTTGCATATAAATGAAAATAAATACCATTTGTTCAAAGATGGAGTAGAATACATTGTAAGAGACCATAGTAAAAAACTAAATCGTCCACTTGTTAATGCGGGGAAGATGAAAATACTAGTGAATCCTAGCAAGAATTTTGTGCTTCTAATGATCAAACCCAAGAATGATGTTGATAATGAAGTTTTCAAGGTTGTGACTCAAGATTGAAATCTAAATCGGTTGATGTTGTTAACCAATATGATGAGAATTTTCAAGAACCAAAAGGATTTCCTCCCAAGAGAGGAATCCAACATGAGATACAATTTCAAAAAGATAGTCATGTTCCTAACATTGGCATGTATAGGGTGTTAATGATGGAAAGTGCAGAAATCAGAAAGAAAATTCAAGAGTTGTTGGATAAAGGGATCATGAGGCCAGGTTCTTCGCCATGTGGGTCACCTATTGTTTCGGTGCCAAAGAAGGATGGAATATAGCACATGTGTGTGGATTTCCATGCATTGAACAATATTACAGTAAAGAACCATTACCCACTGCCTAGAATAGATGATTTACTTGACCAATTGAAGGATGCAAATTATTTTACTAAGTTGGACTCAGAGGTTGGCTACCATCAAATTAGAATTTCTGAAGGAGACATTTGGAATATAGCTTTCAAAACAAAATAATGTTTGCTTGAATGGCTAGTTATGCCTTTTGGTTTATGTAATGCTCTTGCTACCTTCATGTGTGTCATGAATGATGTGTTGAGGCCATTTCTAGATCAGTTTGTTATATTCTACTTAGATGACATGTTAATTTTCAATAAATATCATGATGAACATGTCATGCATGTGATAAAAATACTTGATGTCTTAAAGAAAGAAGAGTTGTATTTAAAGATGTCAAGATGTGAGTTTGGAAAAACTTCTTTAGTATACTTGGGTCATATTTTTGGAGGAAGTGAGTTGAAAATAGATCCCTCCAAGGTTTATGTTATTTTGAATTGGCCAAGGACCAAAAGAGTTACTGAGGTAAGAAGTTTTTTGGGAGAAGCCCAATATTGGAGGAAATTCATTGCTAACTTTTCTTCTAGAGCAGCTCCTTTACATGCATTGACTAGTGTGAAAAGGGTTTTTCAATGGGGAGGAAAACAACAAAAGTCATTTGTTTCATTGAAGGAAAATATTAGTTCAACTCTAGTACTTACACTTCCATACTTGAGACAATCATTTGAGACCCATACTAATGCTAGTGACTACACCATGGGTGCAGTCCTCATGCAACATAGTAAGCCTATCTGTTTTTATTTGGAAACTTTCAATGGAGTAGTGATTAATTATCCTAAATATGACAAGCAATTGCATGCATTAGTGCAAGGTATGAAAAATTAGCAACACTACTTGATGGGTAAGGAAACAATCCTTCACACTGATCATCAACCATTGCAATACTTGCAATCTCAATCTAAGTTGTTGTAATCAAGGCACTTTCGATTGATGGGTTTCTTCAAAAATTCCACTTGGTAATAAGGTATAAGAAACATATACATAATAAATTTGTTTATATTCTTTCTAGGTCTATTATTAGTGTAGCTACTTTACTGAAGAATAATTATGTTTTCATGAAAGTTATATTGAGAAATATGCATTAGAAAATGACTTTCAGGATTTTTATGAAAGCTTGAGTCAAGGTAGCCAAGTCGAGGAATTGGATTATATTTTTCATGATAACTTGTTGTACCATCTTAGTAAGATTTGTATTCCACAAGGAGAAAGAGTCAACATCATAAGAGAGGCACAATTTTCTCTTATTTTTGGTCATTTTGGTCTAAATAAGATGCTGGAACATCTACAGAGGTATTGTTATTGGCCTCATATTCTTGAAAGTGTGTCACATTTTATTAAAGGATGTTCATTACATGCATTCAGTAAGCCTAACAATAGGAAGTTATGATTGTAAACACCACTTATGGTTCCTTCACAACTGTGGGAAAGTGTTTCTATGGATTTTGTAGGATGTCTTCCCTCGTCAAAAAGAGGTCAAGATTATATGTATGTAGTTGTGGATAAGTTTAGCAAAATCTGCATTTTGATTCCATGTTAAAAGAAAATTATAGCTAAAAAAATTGCTCATTTATTATTTCAGAATGTATGGGTACATTTTGGATTGCCCACATCCATTGTTAGTGATCGAGATTCTCTCCTTGTTGGGAATTTCAGTCAAGCTTGTGGGGATTCATGGACACCAAATTGAAAAAGAGTACAACATTTCATCCACAAACAGATGGTCAAATAGAGGTGGTGAACATGAGAGTGATACATCTCCTTCATGGGTATTGCAACAAGCATCCTAAGTTGTGGGATGAACATTTGCTATACATTCAGCATGCTTGCAACTGGGCCAAGCACTCTTAACTCAAACATCACCATTTGAAGCATGTTTGGGATACTTGCATAAGGCTCCTTTGGATTTCATTTTTGGAAGGATGTTACTATTGATGGTCATAGTGACATAGACAAATCAAGAAGGTTCATTGAAAAAATCCAATTGTACACTAAAGAGTTAAAGAACGGTTGGAAAAGAGCCAAGGCAAGTACAAAGTAAGGCATGACAAGCATCATGTAGATCACAAGTTCCAAGTCAGTGATGAAGTTTGGCTTCACATTAGCAAAGAAAGGCTCCAAGGAGAAGGTAAAAATCTAAAACCAATTAGATATGTTCCATTCAGAATTCTAGAAAAGATTGGTAATAATGCCTTCAGCTTAGATTTTCCTTCATATATGAAGATTTATGTTGTTGTTAATGTTGAAAACTTAAGGTTGTATAAGCCTCCTTTGATTGGATATCAAGGAGAAAATGTCTAAATTCCTTCCATTGATGAGTTTTCTCCTGAATACCTTGATTAACTGCAACAAGACACCATTCTTGGCAGAGGAACAAGGTCTTCAAACGAGGGAGTGTGGACTACCTTCGGGTAGGGCTCAAAGGAACAAATCCTTCAAAATAAAAATGGATTGAGATTGGAAAGGTGAGGGAATTGTACCCTCACCTACTGGACAACTGAAAGTGATCTTTTGGGGTCAACAAGGCTTCATTTGGGGAGGAATGATTAGGTGCTAAAAAAAATAGCTCAAAATTCAAAGTTTTTTTATTAGTGTGGAACCTAAATGACCACGTAGTGCTCATCATCTTGAATTCGGTGTAGGTTGTTTTGCGTGGAACAGACACTGTATGCTCCCATAATCATGATTTGTTCACCTTCCTAAAAAACTGATTTTTTTTAAAATGTGACAACCCAGTCAGAAGTCCATACTATGTAGGTTGACCTGGCAAGGTTGACTAGTTAATGGGTTTTCAGTGAATGGTATGGTGCCAAGTGGTACGACGTGATTGGTTTAGTTTTGGACATATTTTATTGGTTGGAAGGTGGCCAACCACACGCTAACACGTGGCCCAGAAAGAGGCCACCACGTGGTAGCCCAAGGGCCAACAAAAAAAATTTTAAGCTCCAACCAGTAGCAACAGGGATCAAACATGTGACCTCCAAGCACAAGACCAAAGCCTCCTACCAATGTGTTACACCAATAGTTCTTACTAAACTATGGTTGCAGCTTCCATTTACTATTGATGTGCATGTCATTTCGAGGAAAGGGCCATCCCTTGGACACACCACCGTAGTGTGACCACCAGCAAATAGAGCAGGGCCCAACCAGCTGGGGTAGGCCATTGGCCTTAGCCCTAGGCACATGGCCACAAAACGTGGACTTTGGGTGTTGAGGAAATTTAAAGCGTCCACAATTTTGCCTGGAAATTGGAGAAATTAGCACTCTATTAGCACAATTTGGGGCAAATTTGTAGGATGGTGTCGGGTTTTGGGGAATTTGGGGTGCGATTAACAGAAAGACTTGGGGAAGCCATAAATTCTTAATTTTTTTACCAAATCAACCGTAGAAAGAGGCTACACAGGGATTTTTGGGCATTCTGGATCCATTGGAACATGTTTCAAAGTTATCTAAGCATTGTAAAATGATGTATTAACACTTTTGAGCATAATAGAGAGGGCCAATCCAATGGAAGCTGGACCAAGGAGACATAGCCCAAGCGGCGTGAACTCCTTCATCATGTTCTGATGTGATACTATTTTGGTGATGTTCAGTCATTTTTTTATATTAATTGTACATAAAATTTACATAAAAACATACAAAAACTTAGGTTTAAACTTGCAATTAACCTCATGAACCCTTAATCACTTTTAACATATTTTGAAAAGGAATTTAGTACAAAAAACTAATTATCACATTCAGATCATTAAATCCAATCAATTAAAGAGTGTATTGAGTTGTAAATAGATGTTCTTCCTATAGAATTACATGGAAACACTTAAGAGGTTAGTGTGGAAATGGACACATCCTAAAGGGTGGATGGTTAAAAGGTACTATGTTAACAAATATTTATTTTTATGTTTGAGCTCAAAACAAAAATGGCATGTAGATGATCCAAACATGTGGGATGTTGATGGTGGGGAAGAGTGACTATAATGGGGTAAATTGAAACAAATGGAAAAACATGGACTTTGAGAGGTTATATACTTATTTGAGATATACATGGTTTCAATTGTTGTTTTATATATATAATCATTCTTCTTGTAATAAATGGATCGTATAAAGAGGTTATTAAATTTCAGTATGAAAGTTAAAATTTAATATGAAAGTGAATGAGATAAAAATGAATAATTGATTTTTTTTCAATATGGAGACTACCAAGAATGGGTGGACATGTAAGATTAAATGCATTAAAATTGAAAAAAAATGATGGAGAAATTTATAAATTGGGACTAACCAATAAGAAGTTAACTAGATGCATTCAATATAAAAATTGGATGTGAGTTGATGGTATGTAAGAGATGAAGCCATTAACTTCTAATATTTAAACTAAATCTATCTATATGTTTTTTACAAGTTTAAAAATAAGTATTGACTTTAAAATACAAATCTACATGTGAATGAAGGTAGAAACATATGTTATAATGTTAAAATATGGTCATCATTTTAGAATAGAAAGTATGGTTTTTACCCAAAACCATGTGATTGTGAGTGTATATTGCATTTGTTCAAACAAGTTGTGCAACTTCAAGAGATATAAAAATATTAGTATAAAAAAAAAAACTCTACTAAATATTCATACCATAGAAAACACTTTTATGATTAAATTTCAAAAAATTATAATTTAGTAAAAAAAAAATTATAGCTTAAGTGATTAAGTGATACAAAAAAAATATAACGCATCTTAAAAATTAAAATTAAAATAAAATTTAAAACATTATACCAAAATATTAATTCTAAATTTAAAATAAAAGTATTTTAAATGATATAAAAAATTTATAGCATAATTCCAAGAAAAATAAAGTATTACTCCAACTTAAAATCATCCCAAAAAATACCTATTATTTTAACTTAACATAACTAATTGAGTAAGGTGAAGTAAAATAAAAAACCTAACAAAATATTATTGTTTAATTCAATTTAAAAAAAACAATAATATTTTTCTAGTTTTAATAATTTTAATAACAGATTTTTATTTTAAAATATTATATATAAATTAAAATTAATTTAAATAAAAATCCTATTTTATTTAAAATTATTGAAAATAAAATAAAAAAAATATTTAGTCCAATAATTTTCATAGTAAATATAAATTAAATAGCTCAATCATATTTATTAAATAGTGGGATCATATAAATTAATGGCTTGTAAATGGTTCTAGGCAGCAATCTATAACAAGCATCAAAACACATATTTTAAAATTATTAATTTTATTTAATTTAAAGCATCAATAATAATTTTACAAATTAGCCTTCCCTCTAGAAATTGCGCAAATCAGCCTCGCAGCCTGCTAGGCTCCAAAATTGCGCAGAGTAGTCAGGCAGTCTTCCTCTAGAAAACTATGCAATCTGACCTAGCACTATTGCTCGCCCAGAAACTGCACAATTCTGGGAGGTAGTCACCTGCTGACCCCTAAAATTGCGCAATCCTTTTGGGACATCTAGCCCAGCTCAGCTCAGCAGCAATCAAGGCTAATTGAATCTAATTGAATCATGAATCTAATTGATCTCATTGAATCTAATTTCCATCATTTTGATCCAAAACCTCTTGACAAAAAACTGTTACAACAACGAAAGGCCCCGCATGAATCACTTATGGATTTTTGGCAACGCATCTGTGATTTGCAGTTTGAAGCTCTGAAAGGCCAGATGAAATTTCCGTACCTTCGAGACAGATTTGAATATTGTCTTAACAAATTAGTCAATCCCAGGAAGAAGTTAAAGATCAAGTCTCGCTCAACATAGTTCGATGATGGAGTTTCGCAATCATAGACAGACACGGTCATTGTCACAAGTGATTGTTCATCGTCCCCTCATCAAACAACTCCACCATCACAGAGTGATGTGGGAAAGAATGCACACACATCTTTTCAACCATCACATCCTCCTGGCATTGCTTCTTTCGATTTTCATGCAATTTTGGTTGTGAATCCATTGCATTATCACATGTATTTTGTACCTTAACCTCTGTCTTCATTCTCGAATGATCCTTTGGATGACACGGTCTTGTGTTCTTCCATTCTGAACTCTACACTTGTTATGAACGAGGATTAATCCATCGACAAAGCTGGTGTTGCACAACCAACATGTGTTGTCATTCATGAAGAGTATGACTAGGAGCTTGAACATCCACTGGTAGTAGAGGATCATCCATGTTTGTCTGTACCTCCTCCATTTTTTCTTGGCATCCTTGATGATCCTGCCATCCGTAATTTTTCATGTGTATCTTCATCCACAGAAGCACCCATTGTTGATCATTCGCAGCGCACACCATATGTCAACCCATCATCTGACAATGGAGAGGACCAATCATTCATTGAAAATCCACTTCATCTTTCATCTGCCTTTTCTAGAAACACAGAGGGTGAACAACCTTGCTTCTCATGTACCCCTCTGTGTGATTCATCAAACCATGAGGATGTCAACAAACATCCTGAATTTTATGATCTTGATTGTCGTGATCTCTCTACTTCTTCATCCAATCATGATATTGATTCAACTATTGTTAATCCATATAAGACATTGGTCTACGATGATTTATCTGTCAATGAAGTCAAAATATCGCAGACTATCTATGCACTTCAGCCCGAGATGATGGTTATGTCAGGGCCACATTATCCTAAGGTTGGTTTCACTTCCGATAAGGAAATTGTTCAAACACCTGAGGCTCCTCATTAATTATTTGTATGCATTGAAGATCAATCTCTCACATAGCTCATGCTTCCTCTACTTGAGCTACATGATCCCATCGCTCATGCATTGGATGAAGATTACACGGAAATCACACATGCGCGACACAAGTTGTCTTTGTGTCTTTCATTTGCTTGCATGTCACTGTCAAGTGTGTGTGTATGTTTAACATTTGCACATAGTGTCACAGAACACCATGGTAAGTCCACAGACCACAAGTCATGCACTTGCACTCACTTATGTTCTGTGGATGCATTTAAACCCAAAATGTGTTTGTTTTCATTGTTATATCTTTCTTGTTTTCTAGTTTGCACAGTTGTGTTGTTCGTGAATCATGCCTTTACCAACATGGGTTGACCAATGCATCGGTGATTGCAGTGGAAGTATCACTTCACGTGAGTAGACACATGCACTGTTAGCTTAGGTGTAGGAATAGTGTTTGCTTTTGGTTTGTTTTCTTGCATTCATATTTTCTTACTCATTTTGCATGTTTATTTGTTTTCCATGTTGTTTTCTTACTCGCTTTGCTTATCCATTTACTTATTCTTTTTTCTTTTTTTTCTAGTTTGTTTCCTTGTTTACATCTGTAGGATAGTTTCGCATGAGACCGTGCATGACTCTTGAAACAAGTTGGGTAAAGTACAAGAGGACTTATGTAGTTATCAATACTTGGTTACCTATCATCTTGTATTTGTATGAAGAACTTGTTATGTTTAGTACATGATACATCGATGGAAAATAAATACTATTCGAAGTGAACCTTGGTGAAAACACAATGCTTGCATGCTAACTAGTATCGTCTACTCTAGTCAGTTGTTTTTGTGTTAATCCTTGTCAGCTTAGTCAAGTAGAGTAAGGTGAGGGGGGAAACCTTAACAATCATTTCAGAGGTATATATAAACTACTTCTCTGAAGGAACAACCTCTTATGCTCTCACTAAGTCAGGATTCCTATTTTGCCTCTGAAATGAATAAGTGTTATGCACAGTTATGAAAATGAAACTAAAAAAATGAAAATGTGAAAAAATTTTGAAAAAATGAAAAATGAATAAAGTGAAAGAAGAGAAAGGCTTCCTACGCAAAGAGGTGATGCAAGTATCTCCACCAGGGTACTCACTAGGCTCGCTGGCAGTGGAGCAATGCTTGTGTTCTTGCGTGACTCTACTAGGGTACTGTCCAAGCCTACTGGCAGTGGAGCAACACCAGAGATGAAACTAAAACTCTGACAATCATATGACTTGTGCACCAATAGACCCATCATCCCCAATCAAAAAAACTGTGTTGACTTGGCTTGGAATGTGTGTTGATCGACCAAGGGCTTCGCAGATGCTACGTCTTACAATCAAGCATGTGTGGAAACCAAGATGAATAGAGAACTAAACAATATTTCTGGAGGTGTTAGACTTTCTTTTCATGAACAAGGTCCATTCAGAGAGATGGGGTTATACTAGTGTGTCATCAAGTGTTGTAGTCACTACAAACACCCTCCAAAATTTTTCCCCAGCATCGTTTTAAAGCCTCCCTACCAACCATCCTCAGCAACATGTCTTGCACTATCAAGCATATAGGCTTCAATTGTTTCTCATTGTATTGTTAGCCTGTGCATGTCATTTTTCTTCACTCCCCTCATAGGCTGTCTTTCCAGACATAGACCATGTGCTGGCCAAGCAGCTCCCCCAAAAAATTGCACAATTCTGGAGAGGAACCAACCTTCCTTCCAAAAATTGCGGAAGTTAGTTGGTTAGCCTGATGAGCTCAAAAATTGTGCAAATCAGTCTATCAGGCTTCCCTCAGAAAATTGCGTAATTCTAGAGGGGAACCAACCTTCCCTCCAGAAATTGTGCAAATCAGCCTCGCAGCCTGCTAGGCTCCAAAATTGCGCAGAGTAATCAGGCAATCTTCCTCTAGAAAACTATGCAATCTAACCTAGCACTATTGCTCAGTCCAAAGATTATGTAATTCTGGGAGGCAGTCAACTGTTGACCCCAGAAATTGTGCAATACCTCTGGGACATGTAGCCCAGCTCAACCCAACAGCAATAAAGGCTAATAATAAATGGTAGCCATTAGCCTAATTGAATCCACCTAGACTGTCAAGAAATTATTAGAAGCATAGTTATACAACACTAGAGTAGTGTGAAGACCAAATCCAATAGAATTAAAGAAATGGAAAGTCACATAATCATCTTTTTACGTCTTTCCAAAGATGGAAATGCTACTAAGCAATTGTTGGAGTCCAAGGAAAAATAAATTTTAAAAGCAGCCTTCAAATATTCTAAATTTGAATTTTCATATTTAATTATAGTTTGTCATCACAGAGAAGAGGAAGAAAAGAGATTAAGGAACTACAAATAACTATCAATGTAAAGGAGTTAAAATTTAAATATCTGAAGGAGTAGATAGCAAAGCAAATTTGCGAATTCGATATTAAGGAGAAACTGTATCAAAATAAAATCAAGGAATATAAGGCAAAGGTTTATTTTATTCTGAAATAGGATGAACTTGGAGATAACAGTTCAGATAAGCTCAAATGATTTGAATTAAAGGTTAACAAATTGGAAGAGCAGATAAAAAAATTGCAATTAGAAAGAAATCAACTTGTGGAAAATTGGAATATGAAAATTAACCAAACAAAATGTTATTGAAGGAATTCACTCTATCCTGAAATCAAATGAATTAAGAGTCACAATATTTAAGGAAATTCATAGAATATGATACGTTATGAAAAAACATGTTGGATTATGCAAACAGTAAGATTTGTGATATGATTAGCGAAAAAATTGCAACAATTAAGCCTTATGTAGGAATATTACATTATTATGATAGTGTTATTATCTTTAACGCTTGCATAGACGTGAGAAGTGTAGCCCCTGTTGTGGATGAAAAGTTAAAAGAGGTCGATCAAATCATACAACATGTAAATTCCATTGAGGAAAATACCATGAAGGTTTTTGATCTTCATTGTTTAGTTTTGATGTTATCTATTCTTTTGTTTTGGTTAATCAGTTAGATCTAGCTTCCATCAGATGAACCTTTTTAGAGCCCGATGAGTTTTGTATTTAGGCTAGGGAAGAAGTAAGAGAAAATACTATCAAGTAGTTTTTGTACAAGTGAGCTTTTCCTCAGAAGAAATTGCAGTGATGGTGTATATGTCATGTTGGATTATGAAAAGTGTAATATTTATGATATGATTAGCAAGAAAATTGCAACAATTAAGCCTTATGTAGGCATATCACATTATTGTGAGAGTGTTATTATCTTTAATGCTTGCATAGATATGAGGAATGTCACCCCTGTTATGGGTGAAAAGTTAAAAGAGGTCGATCAAATCATACAACATGTAAATTCCATTGAGGAAAATAATATGAAGGTTTTTGATCTTCATAGTTTAGTTTTGATGATATCTATTTGTTTTTTTTTGGTTAATCAGTTAGATCTAGCTTCCATCGGGTGAACCTTTTTAAAGCTCGATGAGTTTTGTATTTAGGCTAGGGAAGAAGAAAGAGAAAATACTATCAAGTAGTTTTTGTACAAGTGATATTTTCCTCATAAGACATTGCAGTGATGATGTATATATCATTTGAATTTACATTCTAAAACTTTAATATATAATTTCAATCCAACATTTAATCCTCTGTAAGTATTATGGTTTTCTTTATTTTTTAACAATATTGGATTAATTTAAACTTTCTCCGGCAGTGGCAATGGCCCACCACACCATGGAAACAAGTTCTGTAGTTAATATAGCTAATAGAAATTACATTTGATCAACATTTAGAAGTCTGAATTTCGTTTAAGGAAGTTACTGCATAGATCTCATAGTTGTTATCTTTATTATGTACTTAAAATCTCTACTTTGTTTTATAGATTTACACCAAATGCTATAGATATCATTTCTCAATTATTAAAGACCAAAAAGGATTGTATTGAGTGATGATTTCTAACGCATGAATGGTTTCTTTGATATGATTGCATAACGCAGAATGTTTGAAGAGTATTCTTAATTTGGAAACATAGAGGGTTTAATTACCATGTCATAAGTTTAGGAACGAAATTGGTTTTATGCTCTATCCATTTTCTATTCAATACTAAGTTCTGTAATGTTATCCATATGTGAGGAATGGTCAGAAGTAGTGAAATAAATATTGGTTGCAATTGAGTTTGTTGGTTCTAGAACCTAGCATGATGAGAATAGGGTTGAATTGAAATTGGAGTGTAACGCTTGTTGTCAAAAGGTTTCCTGAGTTTGATTATAATAGCTTTAGTTTAGAATAGGGATTGGATTTTTGAATTGAGTATGTAATACAGTCAATGTGGAATGTGTGGAAAATCAAATATTGGTTGTGTATTTAGATATTCTAGAATGCTTGCAAAGTAGAATGTTTTTTTATTGACTTCATATGACCTAGGATTTAGGCTCAATAACTAGATTTCATTTTATTGGAATTTTCTTGCTTTCTCTAGCATGAGGACATTTTAGTTGAGCATTACTTTTATCTGGACTGAGTTTGGTATGCACTTGATTCTGTAGAGAATGCAGGAGTTTAGTATGAATCTAGTTTGACTTCTTTTAAATCTATGTTTAGACTGTGATTTCCCTTATTCTAAAGAGGTTGAGCTTTTTGAGTGATCTATCTCATTTGAATTGAGAGTTTCCTTATTGAAGATTTCTTAGTGGTGAACTGTAGTAATTTGCGATAAGTTTCTCTTAGGTAATGATTAGAATCTTCAAATTCGAGCAATGGCTTCTCATTTGTTTACATCATGATTAGCAAAGCCAAAATTGATATCATGGTTTAGTTTGTACAGTAGTTGGGTTATTTAAGTAATGATCAGTATTCTTTTACAACAATAATCCATATTACTTAAACTGTAAATTTTGAAGTAGCTTGCATAATGCCTTTGCATCATTTTGTTTGTCTATTTCATTTATGAGTATATGCTCAAGATAGATCAATTATTGATGAAATTTGAAATAGGTGTTGTAGTGGCTACAAACATTCTCCAAAATTTTTCCTCATCTTCGTTTTGGAGCCTCCCTACCAACCAACCTCAGCAACATGTCTCAATGTCTTGTTAGCCTATGCATGTCATTTTGCTTCACTCCCCTCACAGGCTAGCTTTACGGACTTAGACCATGTGCTAGCCAAGCAGCTCCCCCAGAAAATTGCGCATTCTGGAGAGTAACCATCCTTCCCTCCAGAAATTGTGCAAATCAGTTGGTCGGCCTACTAAGATCAAGAATTGCACAGATTATTTTGCCAATATTCCCTCAGAAAATTGCGCAATTCTAGATGGGAACTAGTCTTCCCTCAATAAATTATGCAAATCAGCCTGGCATCCTGTTGGGCTCCAGAATTACGTAGAGAAGTCAAACAATCTTCCTCCAGAAAAATGCGTAATCTGACCCAACACTACTGCTCTTCCTAAAATTTGTGCAATTCTGGGAGGCAGTTACCTACTGACCCCAGAAATTGCACAATCCCTGTAGGACAGATAGCCCATGTCAGCCCAGGGACTATGCAGATTTTCATCCCAGGCTCGTAGGTTGATGCATGTGCCTTCAGGTTGACCAATTCCCTCTCGGACCAAGCAAAACTGATTTTCATGCATGGATTGATTTTCCTAAGGCAACATGTAAAGGCATCCCTAGATTTAGGGATCTATTCTTGGTAGTTGGAGGTTGCATGTAATTGCCATTTTAGAAACCTCTCGCCATGTGTCACTTTTTCCTAGATTTGTGGTATACGCACCATAACCTCGATCTTATCAAAAATCATTAATCGGATGCTACAGATCTCATTCCTCACATTCACGTTATAGCTATAACATCCCATATCACATCTAGGAGTCATCGTCACATTCAACTCACTTGTTTCAAGGTAAACTCGCATTTCATGTCTTGCACGGCGTTTACGTCACCTTTTATATTTTGCTTTGTGTGAGTGTTGTCTGCTTGATTTCAGTGAGCACTTACTATCGTTTTGATGTATGTTATGTCGTAGAAGCATCGTTTCAATTTTTTTTCACATCTCACTGTTGTCGCATGCATGACACTATTTTCACACGATAGTCATTGTTGTAGCGACTTGCTTCACACACATGCATGATTTCCCATTTTTTGAATCCTACACTTAATGTTTGCATTCGTGATAATTCACTCTTGTTTACCTCAGTATCACCATGCATTCAAACTTCTCATGTTTTCAGTCATCTGCCAATGGGTCTAGGCTGGCTTGGCCCAGACATTGTCTTGCCCAGCTAGCATTGTCCATTTATGGACATGAAGGCTCTACCTTCCCTATACAAATTGTGCAAGTCTAGCCTAGTACTAATCTTTAGGCTTGCATTATGCAATTATGGGAGGAAGTCCCTTGTTGGCCCCAGAAACTGCGCAATGCAGTTTGCTGGTTTGAGGGTCACTACTGACTAAAATTACGCATTGTGCAGTTTCAGTCCTCAGCAGGATATGATGGACTGTGAATTGTGCAATTTCAGCAGTCATTCAGATTCTTATCAGCCCAAAAATGTGCCTTTCATCATTTTGGCATTCAATCTCCCATCCGCCCGGTGAAAATTGCACAATCTTCACAGATAGTCACACAGGTATGTTGCATGTTAGTCCTCCAGTTTTTTTTTGTTTTCGACTGATAGATTGCTTTTAATGAGTGTTTCTATGTGTCCAAGTATTGTAGGTGTCTTTTTGCCTCTCAACTGCATAATTACAATGGCTTACAAGAGAGTAGAGTTGAAGACATGTCCGTTCAAAGCACAACTGGGGATGCAGTCAATCAAGTGTCTATGAACTTGCCCACTTATGAATACATCAAGTTATTCATGGACAAGGTATCAAGATGAAATGGAAGTAGCATCATAACGAGAAGCACCATCAGCAGCACCAGAGGGTAGCACACCTGCATGCGAAAAATGCAAGAGGAAGGTTGTTGATAACACAGAGGTAGAACAAAGTTGCGACTCAAGTAGATCCACTTGTGATGAAAGAAACTTTGGAGACTGAGGCTATGAGGCGACGATGTGACAAGAGGATTGAAAAAATTTAGAGATAGAGAAACAAAGAAGGAGTTGCAAGTGCTCAAGTAGAAACTCAAGGAAGAACAGGAGCTGCATAGACAAGAGAAGGAGTTGCAGCAGGAACAGGTACAGCAGGGGGCGCGACATGTGCAGACTGATGAAACTATGGTAGCAAAAATTATAGATCAATCCAGTAGCTAGCATGGAGAAGATAGTGTGAGCAGTGTTGTTCATTGTATGCAATGGTATTTAGGAGCATGGATGTCATTATGTGCAAGCATGTGATCCTACCCATTTGGCACACTCATTGAGGCAAAGACAAGAAGCAAGTCTGACTGGAAGTGAACATTTATTTTGACATGTTGATGCGCATGGTCACCAGAACACACTCAGAGATTAGCCCAAACACTATGCATCAGTATGTTTCTGGTCCAACTGCATTCAAGACAATGATGCACATGTTATCAAACGAGTTGGAAAAAGGGACCATATCAACTTACCCAGATGCAACGGAGCCAAGAGTTCTCTTTCAACAGGTTGTCACCATTGAGCGCATGGACACCATCATGGATGACCAAGATTGGCATTAGTCCACCAATGTCATCACAACGATGTTTAAGAGTTTGTCTTACCACAATGGTTCAAGTGTTAGTGATGTCTTACATGGCTTGCTGAAGCCATTTTGTCTCACATGGGTACATGTGCAAATTGTATGCAATGTTTTTTCAACTAGAAGTTCAAGTGTCTATAGTTGAATGTAACAGTCATAGATTAGTTGAAGAGTCATGAGGGTAGATAAATGGTCAAAAAGGGGAATTTCAAGGGTCACCCCACCCTTTGATATAAATATTCCCTCATAAGTCCTTGTATGGACTTTTGGTCAGCCAAGCTTCAAATAGCAGTATATTAGAGAAAGTTTGGAGAGAATTGTAATGAGCCTTGGCTTCTCCACTATGTAGAGCTAGTATATCTCTTTGGAGGAGCAATGGACAATGACTGTAATGTTCCACTATCAGAACTAGTGGTTGGTCATGGTTGTATTATATGACTGGAACTTTCACTTCTTAATATAACAGAGCCAACACGTTTCTTGCATATTTTGTATTGTATTTCAACTATCTTGTTTACTCTAAATGATATATGTATATGTTTTCTTATGCATGCATGTATGGATTTCCTGTATATGTATGTATGAATCTTACTGAAATGTGTTGTTGGCTTAACTATCACTTTGGATTGTGAGCTTACTTGCTTTCTAGTTTGTGATCCATATTTGCTCATGTGTTCCCTTCTTAACTCTATGCTTTCATAGGTTTCCAAGGGGTGCACTCACGTCACCCTCTGTGTGTTAGAATGTTCATGCACCTTCCTTGACATGCTACATATGTCACACCCTTGCTACCAACAGGGACATCTTACTTACCTCTTCTTGCAACAGCGGTTAAGGCGATATCGTACAACCCAATGTTGGGACTCCTACACCAAATGGTTTGAGGTCTAATTGGGAATTCTTACAGGGGAGATCCCCTGACATGTTGGTGAGTCTAGCACTTTCAAAATTTTTGGCACTAGAAGGAGAGCCAGATGACAATCTATGTCCTCTCATCCACTTTTGTACCTTTATACATCTATCATGGATTATGTCATACTCATCCCTCCGTGATGTCTTTTGCATGTCGAACATCTCAACATCATGAGTGAGTTTTTTATCTCGTGTCTGAATTCACATATGATGGTGAAGGTGATGTAGCCTGGCCTGAGTACTTATAAGAATTCTATGCATTCCTTGCAGATGAGTTCTATGCAGAAAAGGCTAGCATGTTTCTTGCATACACACTTCACAAATCCCCATAATGGTGGTGCTGCAGTCTGCTTCCTAGCAGGGTGCACTCACTTGACCAATTATGTGATCTCATTGAATCTAATTTCCATCATTTTGATCCAGAACCTCTTAACAAAAAAATGTTACAACAGAAGGCCCCACATGAATTGCTTATGGATTTTTGGCAATGCTTCTATGATTTGCAGTTTGAAGCTGTGTAAATCCAGATGAAATTTCCATACCTTTAAGACAGATTCGAATATTGTCTTAACAAATCAGTCAATACCAAGAAGAAGTTCAAGATCAAGCCCCGCTCAGCATAGTTTGATGATGGAATTTTGCAATCATAGATAGACATGGTCATTGTCACAAGTGATTTTCCATCGTCCCCTCATCAAACAGCTCCACCATCACAGAGTGATGTGGGAGAGAATGCACACACATATTTTCAACTGTCACATCCTCCTCACATCGCTCCTTTCAATTTTTGTGCAATTTTGGTTGCAAATCCATTGCATTATCACATGTATTTTGTACCTCAACCTCCATCTTCATTCTTGGATGATCCTCTAGATGACACAGTCTTGTGTTCTTTCATTCCAAACTCTACACTTGTTATGAATGAAGATCAATCCATCAATGAAGTTGGTGCTGCACAACCAACATGTGTTTTCATTCATAAAGTGTATGAATGGGAGCTTGAACATCCACCGACAGTAGAGAATCATCCATGTCTGTCCGTACCTCCTCCATTTTTTCCTAGCATCCTTGATGATCCTGCCATCCCTAATTTTTCGTGTATCTTCATCCACGAAAGCACCCATTGTTGATCATTCGCAACACACACTATATGTCAGCCCATCATCCAACAACGGAGAGGACCAACCATTCATTGAAAATCCACTTGATATTTCATCTGCTTTTTTCGGAAACATAGAGGGTCAACATCCTTGCTTCTCATCTACCCCTTTGTGTGATTCATCAAACCATGAGGATGTCGACAAACATCCCGAATTTTATGATCTTGATTGTCATGATCTCTCTACTTCTTCATCCAATCATGATATTGATTCAAATATTGTTAATCCATTTAAGACATTTGTCTATGATGATCTATCTGTCAACGAAGTTGAAATCTCGCAGACCCTTGAGGCACTTTAGCCCGAGATGATGGTTATGCTAGGTCCACATTGTCATGAGGTTGGTTTCACTTCCAATCAGGAAATTGTTCAAACACCTAAGGCTCCTCATTAATTATTTGTACACATTGAAGATCAATCTCTCACATAGATCATGCTTCCTCCACTTGAGCAACACGATCCCATCACTCATGCATTGGAGGAATCTTACACAGCAAGCATGCATGTGTGACACAAGCTGTCTTTGTGTCTTTCATTTGCTTCTATGTCACTGTCAAGAGTGTGTGTATGTTTAACATCTGCACGTAGTGTCACACAACACCATGGTAAGTCCACATACCACATGTCATGCACTTGCACTCACTTATGTTCTGTGGGCGCATTTAAACCCAAAATGTGTTTGTCTTCATTGATATATCTTTCTTGTTTATTGGTTCGCACATTTGTGTTGTTCACGAACCATGCCTTCACCAACATGGATTGACCAATGCATCGGTGGCTGCAGTGGAAGTATCACTTCACGTGAGTGGACCCGTGCACCGTTAGCTTAGGTGTTGAATAGTGTTTGCTTTTGGTTTTTTTTCTTGCACTCATGTTTGCTTACTCACTTTGCATGTTTGATTTCTTTCCAACATGTTTTCTTACTTGTTTTTCTTACACATTTACTTCTTCTTTTTGCTTTGTTTTCTGGTTTGTTTGCTTGTTTACATATGTAGGATAGTTTCACATGAGACTGTGCACAACTCTTGAAATAAGCTGGGTAAAATACATGAGGACTTATGCAGTTATCAATACTTGGTTACCTATCATCTTGCATTTGTATGAAGAACTTGTTACCTTCAGTGCATGATACATCAATGGAAAATACGTACTATTCTATGTGAACCTTGCTGGAAACACAATGCTTGCATGGTAACTAGTATCACCTACTCTAGTCAGTTGTTTTTGGTTTAATCCTTGTTAGCTCAGTTAAGTAGAGTAAGGTGAGGGGAAAAACCTTAACAATCATGTCAGAGGTATATATAAACTACTTCTTTGAAAGAACAACCTCTTATCCTCTCACTAAGTCAGGATTCCTCTTCTGCCTCTGAAATGAATAAGTGTTATGCATAGTTATGAAAATGAAACTAAAAAATGAAAATGTGAAAAAAAATTGAAAAAATGAAACATGAATAAGTTGAAAGAAGAGACGGACTTCCTGTGCAGAGAGGTGATGCAAGTAACTCCATCGGGGTACTAACCAGGCTCGCTAAGACTGGAGTGATGTTTGTGTTCCTGCGTGACTCCGCCAGGGTACTATCCAAGTCTGCTAGCAGTGGAGCAACACCGGAGATGAAAATAACAAGTTGATGATCATATCACTTGTGCACCAATATACCCATCATCCCCAATCAAAAAAATTGTGTTGACTTGGCTTGGAATGTGTGTTGACCGACCAAGGGCTTGGCAGATGCTACATCTTACAATCAAGCAAGTATGGAAACCAAGATGAACAGAGAACTAAACAATACTTCCAGAGGTGTTAGAATTGCTTTTCATGAACAAGGTCCATTCAGAGAGTTGGGGTTCTACCAGTGTGTTGTCAAGTGTTGTAGCCACTACAAGCACCCTCCAAAATTTTGCCTTAGCTTCGTTTTAGAGCCTCCCTACCAACCATCCTTAGCAAGATGATTGCACTGTCAAGCATATAGGCTTCAGTTGTTTCTCATTGTCTTGTCAACCTGTGCATGTTATTTTGCTTCACTCCCCTCACAGTTTGTCTTTCTGGACTTAGACCATGTGCTGGCCAAGCAGCTACCCCAGAAAATTGCATAATTCTGGAGAGGAACTAGCCTTCCCTCAAGAAATTGTGGAAATCAGTTGGTCAGCTTTCTGAGCTCAAGAATTGCGCAAATCAGTCTATCAGGCTTCCCTTAGAAAATTGAGCAATTCTGGAGGGGAACTAGCATTCCCTCTAGAAATTGCACAAGTTAGCCTCGCAACCTGCTAGGCTCCATAATTGCGCAGAGCAGTCAGGCAATCTTCCTCCAAAAAACAGTGCAATCCGACCCAACACTGCTACTCAGCCCAGAAATTGCGCAATTCTGGGAGGCAGTCACCTGCTGACCCCAGAAATTATGCAATCCCTCTGGGACATCTAGCCCAACTCAGCCCAGCAGCAATCTCAATCTAAGTTGTAGCAATCAAGGCACTTCTGATGGATGGGTTTTCTTCAAAAAATCCACTTGGTAATAAGGTATAAGAAAGGTATATATAATAAATTTGTTGATATTCTTTCTAGGCCTATTATTAGTGAAACTGCTTTACTCAAGAATAATTATGTTTTTCATGAAACTTATACTGATCAATATGCATTAGAAAATGACTTTTAGGATGTTTATGAAAGCTTGAGTCAAGGTAACCAAGTAGAGGAATTAGATTATAATTTTCATGATAACTTGTTGTACCATCTTAGTAAGATTTGTATTCCACAAGGATAAAGAGTCAACATCATAAGAGAGGCACATTTTTCTCTTATTGCTGGTCATTTCGATGTAAGTAATATGGTGGAACATCTACAGAGGTATTGTTATTCTCCTCGTATTCTTGAAAGTGTGTCATGTTTTGTTAAAGGATGCTCATTATGTGCATTCAGTAAGCCTAACAATAGGAAGTTAGGATTGTACACACCACTTATGGTTCCTTCACGACTGTGGGAAAGTGTTTCTATGCATTTTGTAGGATGTCTTCCCTTGTCAAAAAGAGGTCATGATTATATGTATGTAGTTGTGGATAGGTTTAGAAAAATATGTACTTTGATGCCATGTAAAAAGCAAATTACAGCTGAACAAACTGCTCATTTATTATTTTAGAATGTATGGGTGCATTTTGGATTGCCCACATCCATTATTAGTGATCAATATTCTCTCCTTGTTGGGAATTTTCGGTCAAGCTTGTGGGGATTCATGGACACCAAATTGAAAATGAGTACAACATTTCATCCATAAACAGATGGTCAAAGAGAGGTGGTGAAAATGATAGTGATACATCTTCTTCATGGGTATTGTAGCAAGCATCATAAGTTGTGGGATTGAACATTTGTACTACATTCAGCATGCTTACAACTAGGCCAAGCACTCTTTAACTTAAACATCACCATTTGAAGCATGTTTGGGATGATTTCCTAAGGCTCGTTTGGATTTGATTTTTGGAAAGGATGTTGCTATTGATGGTCATAGTGACATAGACAAATCAAGAAGGTTCATTGAAAAAATCCAACTGGTACACCAAAGAGTTCAAGAACAGTTGGAATTGAGCTAAGGAAAGTACAAAGTAAGGCATGACAAGCATCATGTAGATCACAAGTTCCAAATCAGTGATGAATTTTGGCTTCAAATTAGCAAAGAAAGGCTCTATGGAGAAGGTAAAAATCTGAAACCAATTAGATATGTTACATTCCGAATTCTAGAAAATATTGGTAGTAATGCCTTCAACTTAGATTTTCCTTCATATATGAAAATTTATGTGGTAGTTAATGTTGAAAACTAAAGGTTGTATGAGCCTCCTTTGATTGAAGATCAAGGAGAAAATGTCTGAATTCCTTCCATTGACAAGTTTTCAAATGGGGGAGTGTGGACTACCTTTGGGTAGGGCTCAAAGGAACAAATCCTTCAAAATAAAAATGGATTGAGATTGGAAAGGTGAGGGAACTATAATCTCACTTGTTGGACAACTGAAAGTGATCTTTTGGGGTCCAAAAGGCTTCCATTAGGGAGGAATGGTCAGGTGCTAAAAAAAAGCTCAAAATTCAAATTTTTCAGATCGGCGTAGAACCTAAATGACTGCAAAGTGGTCGTCATCCTGAATCAATGTAACTTGTTTCGTGTGAAATGGACATTGTATGCTCCCATAATCATGATTTGTTCACTTTCCTAAACATCCATATTTTTGCAAAATGTGACAACCCAATCAATAGTCCATACTACTATTGTGGCACTGACTATGTAAGTTGACCTAGCAGGGTTGACTTGTTAATGGGCCTTTGGTGAATGGTATGGTGCCAAGTGGCATGGCATGATTAGTTTGGTTTTGGACATATTTTATTGGTTGGAAGGTGGCCAACCACATGTTAACACATGGCCCAGAAAGAGGCCGCCACATGGTAGCCCAAGGGCCACCAAATTTTTTTTTAAGGTCCAGGCAGTAGCAACAGGAGTTGAACACGTGACCTCCAAGCACAAGACCAATGCCTCCTACCAATGTCTCACACCAATAATTCTTAAACTATGGTTGCGACTTCCATTTATTGTTGACGTGCTTGTCATTCCAGGGAAAGGGCCATCCCTTAGACACACCATCGTAGTGTGACCACCAGTGAACAGAGTGGGGCCCAACTGCTGGGGGCAAGTTGTTGGCCTTAGCCCCGGGCACATGGCCCCCCACATGGCCACAAAACTTGGACTTTAGGTGTTGAGGTAATTTAAAGCATCTAATAATTCCACCCAAAAATTGGTGAAATCAACACTTTATTAGCACAATTTGGGGCGAATTTGTAGGATGGTGTCAGGTTTTGGGGAATTTGCATTGCAATTAGTAGAAAGACTTGGGGAAGCCATAATTTCTTCATTTTTTTACCAAATCAAGAGCAGAAAGAGGCTACACAGGTATTTTTGGGTATTCTGGATCCATTGGAACATGTTTCAAAGTTATCTAAGCATTGTAAACTGATGTATTAACAATTTTGAGCATAATAGAGAGGGACAATCCATTGGACGCTGGACCAAGGAGACATAGCCCAGGCGGGGTGAGCTCCTTCATCATGTGCTAATGTGATACTATTTTGGTGATGTTTATGTATGTTATATGTAGATGTTTAGTAAGTTGTTTATATTAATTTGTACATAACATTTACATAAAAACACACAAAAACTCATGTTTAAACTTGCAATTAACCTCGTGAACCCTTAATCACTTTTAACATATTCTTAAAAGGAATTTAGCACAAAAAACTAATTATCCCATTCAGATCATTAAATCCATTCAATTAAAGAGTGTATTGAGTTGTAAATAGATGTTCTTCCTATAGAATTACATGGAAACACTTAACAGGTTAGTGTGGAAATGGATGCATCCTAAAGGGTGGATCGTTAAAAAGTACCAGGTTAATGAATCTTTATTTATATGTTTGAGCTCAAAACAAAAATTGCATGTAGATGATCCAAACATGTGGGATGTTGATGGTGGTGAAGAGTGACTAGAATGGGGTAGATCGAAACAAATGGAAAAACATGGAATTTGAGAGGTTATATACTTATTTGAGATATACATGGTTTCAATTGTTGTTTTATATATATAACCATTCTTCTTGTAATAAATGGATCGTATAAAGAGGTTATTAAATTTTAGTATGAAAGTTAAATTTTAATATGAAAGTGAATGAGATAAAAATGGATAATTGATTCTCTTCAATATGGAGACTACCAAGCATGGGTGGACATGTAAGATTAAATGCATTAAAATTGGAAAAAATGATGAAGAGATTTATAAATTGGGACTAACCAATAAGAAGTTAACTAGATGCATTCAATATGAAAATTCGATGTGAATTGATGGTATGTCAGAGATGAAGACGTTAACTTCTAATATTTAAATTAAATCTATCTGTATATTTTTTACAAGTTTAAAAATAAGTATTGACTTTAAAATACAAATCTACATGTGAATGAAGGTAGAAACATATCTTATAGTGTTGAAATATGGTCATCATTTTAGGATAGAAAGTATGGTTTTTACCCAAAACCATGTGATTGTGAGTGTATATTGTATTTGTTTAAACAAGTTATGCAACTTCAAGAGATATAAAATCATTAGTAAAAAAACTCTACTAAATATTCATACCATAGAAAACACTATTATGATTGAATTTCAAAAAATTATAATTCAGTAAAAAAAATTATAGCTTAAGTGATCAAGTGATACAAAAAAAAATATATAATGCATCCTAAAA
>APFE031285464.1:50010-78131 GCA_000404065.3 Pinus taeda | reverse complement strand
TATAAGAAACATAAAAACCAACTAAATTATAACTTTATTTTAAATCATTGTTATTGTTAATTATAAGAAGGATTAATATATTCTTAACTATGGAGATTTACCCTATTTTACCATAAAAAATAAATTAAATACATTAATCCATAATAAACATCATAACATGTAGATGTGCTTATTATTCAATTACAATTATTAATAATTAAATTAAAATTATGAAAATCTTATTCCGAAATAAATATATCTATCAACCTAATTATATTTTTTATTTTAAAAGTTTATTAACAACCAATTAATTCACTTTTATCTTCTTAATATTTTTATTTTCAAAATATATTAAAAATAAATTAATCAGGCTTATGTGATCCATATTATGAATGTTGAGAGATATTTTAGTAAAAATCACATAAAGAAACTTTAAGTGGAGCGTCTTCATGATGAGATAAATAACTAGATCATGGCATTAGATTAAATAGATAAAGAGATATTTTCTAAACCTTAAAATATAACAATTAATTTTAATTATAACATTATCATTAATTAATAAACAACTTTTTTGAATTAATTAAAATAAAATAATAAATAATTTTAATTGTAAATGAAAAATAAAACTATTTTATTATCAATATTTTAATCAAACTAAATTTGATTAAAAAATTATTATTAATTAATAAACAATTTTTTTAATTAATTAAAATAAAATAATAAATAAATTTTAATTGTAAATGAAAAATAAAACTAATTTTATTATTATTATTTTAATAAAAACTAAATTTTAAGTTAATTTTTATTAACAACTAATTAATTCATTTTTATCTATTTTTATCTTCTTAATATGCCCTAACAAAAAATAATATCATTAATAAACCAAACACAATTTATTTTACTATAAATAATATTAATATTATAAAATTACAAATGCTTAACTAATCAAACATTATACTCCGTCAAATAAATTGTCATAAGAATACATCCTGACAACAAACAGAGATCCATATATTAAAATTATAATAAAGTTACAACTGCTTAAACTAATCAAACATTCTACTATGTCAACTAAATTGTCACAGCAATACATCCTGACACCAGCCCAACATACAGTGAAAATTGATTTAATGCTACACTCTAACAACGACCTGATCGACTCACGACAACATATGACAGTATCACACTTTCTAATTTTACATCTCTCTTTAGTCTACAATCTGATCCGCACTCACGAGAAACTTTTACATCTCTGTATTAGTTACGAAGCAATTCCAAGTCAGACTCTACGAGGGATTTTCTATGGGAGTAGAAACTATAATTTTCCTAGTCTATAATGGATGTGAAGGCTCTACCTTCCCTCTAAAAATTATGCAAGTCTAGCCTAGTACTAACCTCCAGGCTTGCATTATGCAATTCTCGGAGGAAGTCCCTTGTTGGCCCCAGAAACTGCGCAATGCATTTTGCTGGTTTGAGTGTCACTGCTGACTAAAATTACGCATTGCGCAGTTTCAGTCCTCAGCATGACAGGATGGACTATGAATTGTGCAGTTCCAGCAGTCATTCAGATTCTTATCAGCCCAAAAATGTTCCTTGCATCAATTTGGCATTCAATCTCCCATCTGCCTAGTGAAAATTGCACAATCTTCACAGATAGTCACACAGGTATGTTGCATGTTAGTCCTCTAGCTTTTTTTGGTTTTCGACTGATAGATTGCTTTTAATGAGTGTTTCTTTGTGTCCAAGTATCGCAAGTGTTTGTTTGCCTCTCAACAGCATAATTACAATGTCTTACAAGAGAGTAGAGTCGAAGACATGTCCATTCAAAGCACAACTGGGGATGCAGTCAATCAAGTGTCTATGAATTTGCCCACTTTTGAATACATGAAGTTGTTCATGGACAAGGTATCAAGATGAAATGGAAGTAGCATCACGGTGAGAAGCACCATCAGTAGCAGCAGAGGGTAGCACACCTGCGTGTGAAAAATAGAGGAAGGTTGTTGATAGCACAGAGGTAGAACAAAGTTGCGACTCAAGTAGATCCACTTGTGATGAAATAAACTTTGGCAACTAAGGCTATGAGGCGATGGTGCGACAAGAGGATTGAAAAAATTTAGAGATAGAGAAACAAAGAAGGAGTTTCAGGTGCTCAAGCAGAAACTCAAGGAAGAACAGGAGCTTCATAAACAAGAGAAGGAGTTGCAGCAGGAACAGGTACAACAGGGGGCGCAACATGTGTAGACTAATGAAACTATGCTAGTACAAATTATATATCAATCCAGTAGCTAGCATGGAGAAGACAGTGTGAGCAGTGTTGTTCATTGTATGAAATGGTATTTAGGAGCATCGATGTCATTATGTGCAAGCATGCGATCCTACCCATTTGGCACACTCATTGAGGAAAATACAAGAAGCAAGTCTGACTGGAAGTGAACATTTATTTTGACATGTTGATGCGCATGGTCACCAGCACACACTCAGAGATTAGCATAAACATTATGCATCAGTATGTTGTTGGTCCAACTGCATTCAATACAATGATGCTCATGTTATCAAACGAGTTGGAGAAAGGGACCATATCAACTTACCCAGATGCAACGGAGGCAAGAGTTCTCTTTCAACAGGTTGTCACCATTGAGTGCACGGGCACCATCATGGATGACCAAGATTGGCATCAATCCACCAATGTCATCACAAGGATTTTTAAGAGTTGGTCTTACCATAATGGTTCAAGTGTTAGTGATGTCTTACATGGCTTGCTGAAGCCATTTTGTCTCACATGGGTACATGCACAAATTGTATGCAATGTCTTGTCAACTAGAAGTTCAAGTGTCTATACTTGAATGTAACATTCATAAAGTAGTTGAAGAGTCATGAGGGTAGACAAATGGTCAAAAAGGGGAATGTCAAGGGTCACCCCACCCTTTGATATAAATATTCCCTCATAAGTCCTTGTATGGACTTTTGGTCAGCCAAGCTTCCAATAGGAGTATATTAGAGAAAGTTTGGAGAGTATTGTAATGAGCCTTGGCTTCTCCACTGTGTAGAGCTAGTATATCTCTTTGGAGGAGTAGGGGACGATCACTGTAATGTTCCACTATTAGAACTAGTGGTTGGTCATGGTTGTATTATATGATTGGAACTTTCACTTCTTAATATAACAAAGCCAACGCGTTTCTTGCATATTTTGTATTTTATTTCAACTATCTTGTTTACTCTAAATGATATATGTATATGTTTGCTTACGCATGCATGTATGGCTTTCATGTATATGTATGTATGAATCTTACTGAAATGTGTTGTTGGTTTAACCATCACTTTGGATTGTCAACTTACTTGCTTTCCAGTTTGTGATCCATCTTTGCTCATGTGTTCCCTTCTTAACTCTATGCTTTCATAGGTTTCCAAGGGGTGCACTCATGTCACCCTCCGTGTGTTAGAATGTTCATGAACCTTCCTTGACATGCTACATATGTCACACCCTTTCTACCAACAGGGACATCTTACTTACCTCTTCTTGCAACAACGGTTAAGGCAATATCGTACAACCCAATATTGGGACTCCTACACCAAATGGTCTGAGGTCTAATTGGGAATTCTTACAAGGGAAATCCCTTGACATGTTGGCGAGTCTAGCACTGTCAACATTTTTGGCACTAGAAGGAGAGCCAAATGGCAAGCTATGTCCTCTCATCCACTTTTGTACCTTTATACATCTATCATGGATTCTGTCATACTCATCCCTCTGCGATGTCTTTTGCATGTCGAACATCTTAACATCACGAGCGAGTTTTTTATCTTGTGTCTGAATTCAGATATGATGGTGAAGGTGATGTATCCTGGCCTGAGTACTTATAAGACTTCTATGCATTCCTTGCAAACGAGTTCTACACAGAAGAGGCTAGCATGTTTCTTGCATACACACTTCACAAATCCCCATAACGGTGGTGCTGTAGTCTACTTCCTAGGAGGGTGCACTCACTTGACCAATTATGTGATCTCATTGAATCTAATTTCCATCATTTTGATCCAGAACCTCTTAACAAAAAAATGTTACAACGGAAGGCCCCACATGAATTTCTTATGGATTTTTTGAAATGCTTCTATGATTTGCAGTTTGAAGCTGTGTAAATCCAGATGAAATTTCTCATACCTTTAAGACAAATTCGAATATTGTCTTAACAAATCAGTCAATCCCAAGAAGAAGTTCAAGATCAAGCCCCGCTCAGCATAGTTCGATGATGGAATTTTGCAATCACAAATAGACATGGTCGTTGTCACAAGTGATTGCCCATCGTCCCCTCATCAAACAGCTCCACCATCACAGAGTGATGTGGGAGAGAATGCACACACATCTTTTCAACCATCACATCCTCCTCACATCGCTCCTTTCAATTTTTGTGCAATTTTGGTTGCAAATCCATTGCATTATCACATGTATTTTGTACCTCAACCTCCATCTTCATTCTCGGATGATCCTCTGGATGACACGGTCTTGTGTTCTTTCATTCCAAACTCTACACTTGTTGTGAATGAAGATAAATCCATCAATGAAGTTGGTGTTGCACAACCAACATGCATTTTAATTCATAAAGTCTATGAATGGGAGCTTGAACATCCACCGACACTAGAGGATCATCCATGTCTGTCTGTACCTCCTCCATTTTTTCCTAGCATTCTTGACGATCCTTCCATCCCTAATTTTTCATGTCTATTTTCGTCCACGAAAGCACCCATTGTTGATCATTCGCAACACACACTATATGTCAGCCCATCATCCAACAACGGAGAGGACCAACCATTCATTAAAAATACACTTGATCTTTCATCTGCTTTTTTCGGAAACATACAAGGTGAACATCCTTGCTTCTCATCTACCCCTTTGTGTGATTCATCAAACCATGAGGATGTCGACAAACATCCTGAATTTTATGATCTTGATTGTCGTGATCTCTCTACTTCTTCATCCGATCATGATATTGATTCAACTATTGTTAATCCATTTAATAAATTGGTCTATGATGATCTATCTGTCAACGAAGTTGAAATCTCGCAGACTCTTGAGGCACTTCAGCCCGAGATGATGGTTATGCCCAGTCCACATTGTCATGAGGTTGGTTTCACTTCCAATCAGGAAATTGTTCAAACACTTGAGGCTCCTCATTAATTATTTGTACACAATGAAGATCAATCTCTCACACAGATCATGCTTCCTCCACTTGAGCAACACGATCCCATCACTTATGCATTGGAGGAATCTTACACAGCAAGCATGCATGTGTGACACAAGTTGTCTTTGTGTCTTTCATTTGCTTGCATGTCACTGTCAAAAGTGTGTGTATGTTTAACATTTGCATGTAGTGTCGCACAACACCATGGTAAGTCCATATACCACATGTCATGCACTTGCACTCACTTATGTTCTGTGGGCACATTTAAACCCAAAATGTGTTTGTCTTCATTGCTATAGCTTTCTTGTTTGTTGGTTCGCACATTTGTGTTGTTCGCGAACCATGCCTTCACCATTATGGATTGACCAATGCATCGGTGGCTGCAATGGAAGTATCATTTCACATGAGTAGACCCGTGCACCGTTATCTTAGGTGTTGGAATAGTGTTTTCTTTTGGTTTGTTTTCTTGCATTCATGTTTGCTTACTCACTTTGCATGTTTGTTTTTTTTCCAGCATGTTTTCTTACTTGTTTCGCTTACACATTTACTTCTTCTTTTTTCTTTGTTTTCTGGTTTCTTTGCTTGTTTACATATATAGGATAGTTTCGCATGAGACTGTGCACGACTCTTGAAACAAGCTGGGTAAAACACATGAGGACTTATGCAGTTATCAATACTTGGTTACCTATTATCTTTCATTTGTATGAAGAACTTGTTACCTTCAGTGCATGATACGTCGATGGAAAATACGTACTATTCTAAGTGAACCTTGGTGGAAACACAATGCTTGCATGGTAACTAGTATCACCTACTCTAGTTAGTTGTTTTTGGATTAATCCTTGTCAGCTCAGTTAAGTAGAGTAAGGTGAGCAGAAAAACCTTAACAACCACGTCAGAGGTATATATAAACTACTTCTTTGAAGGAACAACCTCTTGTCCTCTCACTAATTTGGGATTCTGCTTCTGCCTTTGAAATGAATAAGTGTTATGCATAGTTATGAAAATGAAACTAGAAAATGAAAATGTGAATTTTTTTTGAAGAAATGAAACATGAATAAGTTGAAAGAAGAGACAGACTTCCTGTGCAGAGAGGTGATGCAAGTAACTCCACCGGGGTACTAACCAGGCTCGCTAGGAGTGGAGCGATGTTTGTGTTCCTGCGTGACTCCGCCAGGATACTATCCAAGCCTACTGGCAGTGGAGCAACACCAGAGATGAAAATAACAATTTGATGATCATATCACTTGTGCACCAATATACCCATCATCCCCAATCAAAAAAATTCTGTTGACTTGGCTTGGAATGTTTGTTGACCGACCAAGGGCTTGGCAGATGCTACATCTTACAATCAAGCAAGTATGGAAACCAAGATGAACAGAGAACTAAACAATACTTCCGGAGGTGTTAGACTTGCTTTTCATGAACAAGGTCCATTCAGAGAGTTGGGGTTCTACCAGTGTATTGTCAAGTGTTGTAGCCACTACAAGCACCCTCCAAAATTTTGCCTTACCTCCATTTTAGAGCCTCCCTACCAACCATCCTCAGCAACATGTATTGCACTGTCAAGCATATAGGCTTCAGTTGTTTCTCATTGTCTTGTCAGCCCATGCATGTTATTTTGCTTCACTCCCCTCCTAGGTTGTCTTTCTGGACTTAGACCATGTCCTGGCCAAGCAGCTACCCTAGAAAATTGCATAATTCTGGAGAGGAACTAGCCTTCCCTCAAGAAATTGTGGAAATCATTTGGTTGGCTTGTTGAGCTCAAGAATTATGCAAATCAGTCTATCAGGCTTCCCTTAGAAAATTGAGAAATTATGGAGGGGAACTAGCCTTCCCTCTAGAAATTGCACAAGTTAGCCTCGCAACCTACTAGGCTCCATAATTGCACAGAGCAGTCAGGCAATCTTCCTCCAAAAAATAGTGCAATCCGAGCCAACAATGCTACTCATCCCAGAAATTGCGCAATTCTGGGAGGCAGTCACCTGCTGACCCCAGAAATTATGCAATCCCTTTGGGACATCTAGCCCAACTCGCCCAACAACAATCTCAATCTAAGTTGTAGCAATCAAGGCACTTCTGATGGATGGGTTTTCTTCAAAAATTCCACTTGGTAATAAGGTATAAGAAAGGTATATATAATAAATTTGTTGATATTCTTCCTAGGCCTATTATTAGTGCAACTGCTTTACTCAAGAATAATTATGTTTTTCATGAAAGTTATATTGATCAATATGCATAAGAAAATGACTTTCAGGATGTTTATGAAAGCTTGAGTCAAGGTAACCAAGTAGAGGAATTAGATTATAATTTTCATGATAACTTGTTGTACCATCTTAGTAAGATTTGTATTCCACAAGGATAAAGAGTCAACATCATAAGAGAGGCACATTTTTCTCTTATTGCTGGTCATTTCGATGTAAGTAATATGGTGGAACATCTACAGAGGTATTGTTATTCGCCTCGTCTTCTTGAAAGTGTGTCATGTTTTATTAAAGGATGTTCATTATGTGCATTCAGTAAGCCTAGCAATAGGAAGTTGGGATTGTACACACCACTTATGGTTCCTTCACGACTATGGGAAAGTGTTTCTATGGATTTTGTAGGATGTCTTCCCTTGTCAAAAAGAGGTCATGATTATATGTATGTAGCTGTGGAGAGGTTTAGCAAAATCTGTATTTTGATGCCATGTAAAAATCAAATTACAGCTGAACAAATTGCTCATTTATTATTTTAGAATGTATGAGTGCATTTTTTATTGCCCACATCCATTGTTAGTGGTCAAGATTCTCTCCTTGTTGGGAATTTTCGGTCAAGCTTGTGGGGATTCATGGACACCAAATTGAAAAAGAGTACAAAATTTCATCCACAAATAGATGGTCAAAGAGAGGTGGTGAAAATGATAGTGATACATCTTCTTCATGGGTATTGCAGCAAGCATCCTAAGTTGTGGGATTGAACATTTGCATTACATTCAGCGTGCTTACAACTGGGCCAAGCACTCTTTAACTTAAACATCACCATTTGAAGCATGTATGGGATGCTTGCCTAAGGCTTGTTTGGATTTCATTTTTGGAAAGGATGTTGCTATTGATGGTCATAGTGACATAGACAAATCAAAAAGGTTCATTGAAAAAATCCAATTGTTATGCCAAAGAGTTCAAGAATAGTTTGAAATGAGCTAAGGAGAGTACAAAGTAAGGCATGACAAGCATCATGTAGATCACAAGTTCCAAGTCAGTGATGAATTTCGGCTTCAAATTAGCAAAGAAAGGCTCTATGGAGAAGGTAAAAATCTGAAACCAATTAGATATGTTACATTCCGAATTCTAGAAAAGATTGGCAGTAATGCCTTCAACTTAGATTTTCCTTCATATATGAAAATTTATGTGGTTGTTAATGTTGAAAACTTAAGGTTTTATGAGCCTCCTTTGATTGAAGATCAAGGAGAAAATGTCTGAATTCCTTCCATTGATAATTTTTCAAATGGGGGAGTGTGGACTACCTTCGGGTAGGGCTCAAAGGAACAAATCCTTCAAAATAAAAATGGATTGAGATTGGAAAGGTGAGGGAACTATACCCTCACCTATTGGACAATTGAAAGTGATATTTTGGGGTCCAAAAGGCTTCCATTAGGGAGGAATTATTAGGTGCTAAAAAAATAGCTCAAAATTCAAATTTTTCAGATCGGCGTGGAACCTAAATGACTGCAAAGTGCTCGTCATCTTGAATCGGTGTAACTTGTTTCGCGTGAAATGGACACTGTATGCTCCCATAATCATGATTTGTTCACTTTCTTAAATAGCCATATTTTTTCAAAATGTGACAACCCAATCAATAGTCCATACTACTATTGTGGCACTGACTATGTAAGTTGACCTAGCAGGGTTGATTGGTTAACGGGCCTTCGGTGAATGGTATGGTGCCAAGTGGCATGGCATGATTGGTTTGGTTTTGGACATATTTTATTGGTTGGAAGGTGGCCAACCACACACTAACACGTGGCCCAGAAAGAGGCCGCCACATGGTAGCCCAAGGGCTACCAAAACAATTTTAAGGTCCAGGCAGTAGCAATAGGGGTTGAACACGCGACCTCCAAGCACAAGACCAATGCCTCCTACCAGTGTGTCACGCCAATAATTCTTATTAAACTATGGTTGCGACTTCCATTTATTGTTGACGTGCTTGTCATTCCAGGGAAAGGGCCATCCCTTGGACACGCCACCGCAGTGTGACCACCAGTGAACATAGTGGGGTCCAACTGCTGGGAGCATGTTGTTGGCCTTAGCCCCGGGCACATGGCCCCCCACATGGCCACAAAACTTGGACTTTAGGTGTTGAGGCAATTTAAAGCGTTTGATAATTCCACCCAAAAATTGGTGAAATCAACACTCTGTTAGCACAATTTGGGGCGAATTTGTAGGATGGTGTCAGGTTTTGGGGAATTTTGCGGTGCAATTAGTAGAAAGACTTGGGGAAGCCATAATTTCTTCATTTTTTTACCAAATCAAGAGCAGAAAGAGGCTACATAGGTATTTTTGCGCATTCTGGATCCATTGGAACATGTTTCAAAGTTATCTAAGCATTGTAAATTGATGTATTAACACTTTTGAGCATAATAGAGAGGGACAATCCATTGGACGCTGGACCAAGGAGACATAGCCCAGGCGGGGTGAGCTCCTTCATCATGTGCTAATGTGATACTATTTTGGTGATGTTTATGTATGTTATATGTTGATGTTCAGTCAGTTGTTTATATTAATTTGTACATAAAATTTACATAAAAACACACAAAAACTCATGTTTAAACTTGCAATTAGCCTCGTGAACCCTTAATCACTTTTAACATATTCTGAAAAGGAATTTAGCACAAAAAACTAATTATCCCATTCAGATCATTAAATCCATTCAATTAAAGAGTGTATTGAGTTGTAAATAGATGTTCTTCCTATAGAATTACATGGAAACACTTAACAGGTTAGTGTGGAAATGGACGCATCCTAAAGGGTGGATCGTTAAAAGGTACCAAGTTAATGAATCTTTATTTATATGTTTGAGCTCAAGACAAAAATTGCATGTAGATGATCCAAACATGTGGGATGTTGATGGTGGTGAAGAGTGACTAGAATGGGGTAAATTGAAACAAATGGAAAAACATGGAATTTGAGAGGTTATATACTTATTTGAGATATACATGGTTTCAATTGTTGTTTTATATATATAACCATTCTTCTTGTAATAAATGGATCGTATAAAGAGGTTATTAAATTTTAGTATGAAAGTTAAATTTTAATATGAAAGTGAATGAGATAAAAATGAATAATTGATTTTTTTCAATATGGACTACCAAGAATGGGTGGACATGTAAGATTAAATGCATTAAAATTGAAAAAAATGATGGAGAAATTTATAAATTGGGACTAACCAATAAGAAGTTAACTAGATGCATTCAATATAAAAAAATTGGATGTGAATTTATGGTATGTCAGAGATGAAGACATTAACTTCTAATATTTAAATTAAATCTATCTGTATATTTTTTACAAGTTTAAAAATAAGTATTGACTTTAAAATACAAATCTACATATGAATGAAGGTAGAAACATATCTTATAATGTTGAAATATGGTCATCATTTTAGGATAGAAAGTATGGTTTTTACCCAAAACCATGTGATTGTGAGTGTATATTGCATTTGTTTAAACAAGTTGTGCAACTTCAAGGGATATAAAATCATTAGTAAAAAAACTCTACTAAATATTCATAGTATAGAAAACAGTATTATGATTAAATTTCAAAAAATTATAATTCAGTAAAAAAAAATTATAGCTTAAGTCATCAAGTGATACAAAAAAAAATAATGCATCCTAAAAATTAAAATTAAAATAAAATTAAAACATTATACCAAAATTATTGATTCCAAATTTAAAATAGAAGTATTTTAAATAATATAAAAGAAAATTAACTCATCCAAGAAAAATAAAGTATTATTCCAACATACAACCCTACCAAATACCTATGATAACATAAAATAATAATAGAGTATAAAGGTGAAAGATAAAAAAAAAATCCTAAAAAAGTATTATAATTTAATTTAATTATAGAAAAAACAATACATTAATAGTTTAATAAAAATTGTAAATAAAAAATTTTTCAATTTAAAATACTTAATATAAAAACTTTATATAATAAAATAATTTAAATAAAAATCTTATTTTTATTTTAAAATTATTTTAAAAAATAAAAATAAAAAATATTAGCTAACTTTTCGTAGTAAATATAAATTAAATAGCTCAATCATATTTATTAAATAGTGGAGTCATATAAATTAATTCCTTGTAAATAGTTTTAAGCAGCAATTTATAACAAGCATCAAGACACATACTTATAATTCATTCTTTATTGTTAAAATTTAAAAACATGAAAACCAATTAAATTATAACTTTGTTTAAATTATCTACAATAAAAACGAAGACATATTTTAAAATTATTATTTTTGTTTAAATTTAAAAACATCAATAATATTTTTTATAGTTTTTTAAAAGTAAATAAAAAAAAATAAAAACATTTTAATATTTAAAAATAATCTTAATAAAATGTTTATTTAAAATAAACCTTATTTTATATGTGAATTTAGACTTTTGTGATCTTATATTAATTTTATATGATAGCTTAATTTTTTATATATAACACATGATGAAAATTTTTCTAATGTGGTTCATACCCACCCCCCCCCCCCCCCACCCCCCCGCAATGTGGTTCATCACTCAAGACCCAATTTTATCTTAAAATTATAAGATTATATATTATATATTATTATATATAATATTATAATATATATAATAATAATCAATTTCATAGTAAATATAAATTAAATCTCACATTATTTATTAAATCAGTGCATTTATTATAAATTAAATGGCTTTGTTAAAATGTTAAATAGACATCAACTATAACAAGCTTAAACACCATATTTATAATGCCATGGAACTTTGTTAAAATTAAGAAACATAAAAACCAACTAAATTATAACTTTATTTTAAATCATTGTTATTGTTAATTATAAGAAGGATTAATATATTCTTAACTATGGAGATTTACCCTATTTTACCATAAAAAATAAATTAAATACATTAATCCATAATAAACATCATAACATGTAGATGTGCTTATTATTCAATTACAATTATTAATAATTAAATTAAAATTATGAAAATCTTATTCCGAAATAAATATATCTATCAACCTAATTATATTTTTTATTTTAAAAGTTTATTAACAACCAATTAATTCACTTTTATCTTCTTAATATTTTTATTTTCAAAATATATTAAAAATAAATTAATCAGGCTTATGTGATCCATATTATGAATGTTGAGAGATATTTTAGTAAAAATCACATAAAGAAACTTTAAGTGGAGCGTCTTCATGATGAGATAAATAACTAGATCATGGCATTAGATTAAATAGATAAAGAGATATTTTCTAAACCTTAAAATATAACAATTAATTTTAATTAAAAAATCTATCATTAATAAATTAAAAAACCAAAAGTTTAATTTTAATTAATTAAAATAAATAATAAAAATAAATTTTAATTGTAAATGAAAAATAAACTATTTAATTATCATATTTTAAATCAACTAAATTTTGAATTAAAAATTATTATTAATTAAATAAACAATTTTTTAATTAATTAAATAAAAATAGTAATATAAATTTTATTTGTAATAAAAATAAACTAATTTTAAATTATTAATTATTTAATAAAACCAAAATTTTTAAGTTAATTTTTATTAACAACTAATTAATTCATTTTAAACCTCTTCCTAATATGACCTAACAAAATAATATCGTTTTTAATAAATCAAACACAATTTATTACTATAAAATAATATTATTATAAAATTACAACTGCTTAAACTAATCAAACATTCTACTTCGTCAAATAAACTCTCACAGGAATACATCCTAACAACAACCAGAGATCCACACATTAAAATTATAATAAAATTACAACTGCTTAAACTAATCAAATATTCTACTATGTCAACTAAATTGTGACAACAATACATCCTGACAACAGCCCAACATACAGTGAAAATTGATTTAATGACACACTCTAACCACAACCTGATCGACTCACGACAACATATGACAGTATCACACATTCTAACATCTCTCTTTACTCTGCGATCTGATCCACACTCACGAGAAACTTCTACATCTCTGTATTAGTTACGAAGCAATTCCAAGGCAGACTCTACGAGGGATCGAATGGGCATGTTGTGCCTGCTCGACCCCTTTCTGTGGGAGTAGAAACTATAATTTTCCTAGTCCAACGTATTCTCCATTACACCCTATAAAGCCTCCTCTAAAGCCCCCACCAGTTATGATCTTTTCCCTAATGCACCTTTGTCTCTCTCCATAACAGCTATCAGAAGCTCTATGCTAAATCTCCTGACATCCAGAACCATCTTAAATGGATATGGGTCAGTCTGGAAAACCTCCATCAGTTTAAGCAACAATTTCTCTGTGACACCACTTTATTATTTGATCGTGGGATCGAAATTCCATTTGGTGAAGAACCGAGCAGCCAATCCTATGGCTGCTTCCTGTTTCTCGTATCTTATGGCCACTTCCTCATAGTCACATCAATGTTTCTCCCTCAAACTTATGGCTACCTTTTGATGATTACATGAATGTTCCTCCTTCACAAACTTCAGAACGTAAGAAATCATCACAAAGAACTTTCAAATCAAACTGCAAAGCAAGACTTCAATTGACAAATGAAAGATTAAGAATCGAATACAATCTTCTACCTGCACTTGCACTGCAGTAATTTCTCTCACTCTAAGGGCATCTTCCTCTGCGTATGCAAGCAGATTCCTAAGAATTCTTGTTGCATGAATACCTTTAACAGTGTCATTCAACACAGAGATCAGGCTTGCGATTAAATTCGGTTGATGGTCTAGTCTAATATTCATCATTATTTTCTTATTGTGTTTCGTTTCCAGTGAAAGAAAACCCGGAGCTTCTCCTATCGTCTTCACAAGTTTCTCATTTTCATCATTATTATTAATTATCTCCATTAAGAAGAAAGAGGAGAATACCTAGAACCCCGCCTGTACCGTCGATGCCCTCATGACCCTTTTGTTTGTGAGTGAGACTTGTCAATGTCTCGATAGTGAGGATTCGCAGATTTATTTCCGCGTACTGAAGAACGTTTTTGAGTTTGCTTATGGCGAAGACTATCTGTCGGATCTTTTTCCTCTGGTCTTTTCCGGTCGAGCCTGTGGTGTCTGCCAACCTTTTTATGATTTGCAGAGTGAGCTATGAAGTCTCCACTGTGAATGGGTTCTCGGCATCCCTTTCGATCTGGTTCCTCTCGCTTTGGAGTTGGAGTGTGTTGGGTTCGAGTTGGAGTGCGTTGGGTTTTAAGTGTCTGAGTGATATAATTTTAGGAAGTAGTCCTTTGGTGCTATTGATTTTATGGCGATTGGAATGCTCTTTTGCTAGCTTTTTCAATATGTTTAACCCTGTAGAATATGAAATGGCTTCTTTAAGCCAGCTGATAAGCCAATATAATTATTATGAAAAAAAATACATATTAAAATAAATAAACAAACAAAATGGAGTTATTGTGTGAGCTAAAAACTTTTGTAAATCTCATGTATTAATTGAATCATTTACTATATTCTTATATAATAAAATTATTACCAAAATGATTATCAATCAACTCTAAAACAAATGCACTGACATTACAGAAATTTACAGCACTCCCCACCCTAACAATTTGCTGCCCTAATTTTGTAGAGAATATAAAATCTGCTGACTAATTTGCACTCCCCCTTAATGATTAATGACGATTTACTATCTTATCTCGTAGTGCTAAAAATAGATCTCTTGCAATTGCTTTGGTGAAGATATTTGCTAGTTGATGTTGAGTATTTGTATGCTTCAATTCAATATCCTTCTTCTGCACCAAATCTCGAATGAAGTGATATTTCATGTCAAAATGTTTTGTCCTTCTGTGATGAACCATATTCTTTGCTAACTTGACGACACTTACATTATCACAATAAATAACTGTAGGCTAAATTTGTTTTTCTCTAATTTCTTCCAAATTTTTCTGAGCCAAAGAGCTTGTGTACCTATTGAGGTAACTACAACATACTCCACTTATGTGGATGAGATGAAAACAATGCTTTGTTTCTTTTAGCTCCATGTAATAAAACCAGAAGCAAAATAGAAACAATTTACATATGTGGACATATAGTCATCAAGACTACCTCCCCAATCTGAATCACTAAATCCAACAAGATTGAACTTTTCATAAGAGTAGTAATGAATACCAAAATTTAGAGTGCCTTTCACATACCTTAAAGTCCTCTTGGTTGCCTTCATATGTATTTCATATGGATTTTTCATATACCTTGAAACAAGTGAAACTGAATATGTAATATCAGGCCTTATATAGGTTAGAAATATCAAGCTCCCCACAATACTTCTTTAAGTTTTCTCATCAACTAAATTAGCACCATCATCTCTACATAACACCTCTCCATGAGCAATTGGAGTAGGGGATGGATTACAATCAAGCATATCAAGTTTATTTAGCATATCATGTGCATACTTTGTCTGAAAAATGAAAATCTCATCCTTACTTTGATAAACCTCCATTCTTAGAAAATATTTCATGATGCCTTAGTCTTTCATCTCAAATTCATTCATCATAGTAACTTTGCATTTATCATTCATCTTAGAACTACTACCGATATACAATAGATCATCAACATACAAACTTATGACTAGAATATCAATACCCTCTTGTTTGTAGTAAAGGGTAGGATCACTCTTACTTCTCTGGAAGCCATTTTCCTAAAAGTATCCATCAATCCTAGCATACCACGCTCTTGGCGCTTGCTTGAGGCAATACAAAGCCTTCTTCAACTTGTAAACATTATTCTCCTTTCCTTCCACTTCAAAAACTTGTGGTTTCTCCACATATACTTCCTCTTCTAAGTACCCATTCAAGAAGGCATTTTTCACGTCCATATGATGTATGCTCCACTTTTTCTGAGCTGCTAGTGAAATCAACATTGTAATGGTCAGTTGTCTTGCTACTGGTGAAAATGTCTCTTCATAATCAATTCCATACTTCTGTGTGAATCCTTTAGCAACTAATCTTGCTTTGTGTTTTTCAACACTCCCATCACTGTTATATTTAGTCTTATAGAGCCATTTGGTTCCAATCTTTTGCTTGTCATGTGGAAGCTCTATCAACTTCCAAGTGTCATTCCTTCGAATGGAATCCATCTCTTCTTGCATGGCTTGCATCCAAACCTCATTAATACATGCATCTTCAAAACATGATGGTTCAAAATAAGCCTTGGCTAATAAAGAAAAATCGACTATCTCACCTGTTGGGCTTTCTTCATGTGCTTGATTTGCACTCTCTGATAAATATCACTAAATCTTCTTACCTTCCTTATAGAACTTGGAGGAGAGGTTAGACTTGAACTTGATGTTGAAGAAATTGATGAAGGGCTACTCGGGGGAGTTAAGCCACTAGTTACAGAAACATTAGTTGGCTGCTCATGACCATTATCAACAATTATATCATCATTCAAAACACATTTTGTCTTCTTTTGATGACCATAAACTCCCCCTTCATAAAAAATTACATGTCTTGAGACAATAAGCTTGTTAGTTAGAGGATTATACAATTTATAAACCTTGCTTTTCTCACTATACCCAATTAAAATACATAACTCACTCTTTGCATCTAACTTTTTTCTATTCTCATCAAGTACATGCACATAAGCCAAACAGCCAAAAACTTTGAAATGATTAACATTAGGCCTTTTTCCATACGAAGCTTCATGAGTCCTCTTTTCCAGTGCACTGGTGGGGCTACAGTTGAGGATGTACACTACTGTAGCAACTGCATCTCCCCAATAAGAGTTGCTTAATCCCTTAGTATGTAACATGCATCTTGTCATTTCAATCAAAGTACGATTTTTTATTTCAGCGATGCCATTCTGTTGGGGTCTGTATGTTGTAGTATGCTGCCTCCGGATGCCATTCATATCACAATATCTCTGGAAAGCTTTGAGCAGAATTCTCCTCCAGATCAGTCTGCAAACATTTGATCTTGCACCCTCTCTCATTTTATACAAGGGATTTGAACTTCTTGAATGTATATAGGGCTTCACTTTTGGCCTTCAAAAAATATACCCAACAATTCCATGAGTAATCATCAATAAAAGTGATGAAATACGATGACTTACCTAAACTCTTAGTTTGCATAGGACCACATATGTCTGAATGAACAAGTTGAAGTGGGTGATGAGCCCTCCATGAAGTTCCCTTTCGAAACCTCTCCCTTGCATGCTTTCCTTTAGCACATCCTCCACAAACCTCCTTATGCTCTTCTACCTTGGGCAAACTAGAAACTAATGCATGTGAGATTAGAAACTTCAAACTATGAAAAAATAAATGCCCATATCTCAGATGCCATAACCAACTTGAATCCTCATGAGCCATATTTGCAATATTGTTGTTAGTTCCTCAAACCTGAAGGGAAACAACCTATTTCTTGTCATAGTCACAACATTGATCACCCTATTTCCCTTATTCTTATCATAGATAGTACATGCCTTATTTTCAAAGACTACTTTATAATTTTTCTCACATAGCTATCCAATGCTCATCAAATTATGCTTCAATTGTGGAGTATAATAAATTTCATGAATACTCTTTATATCTTTTTTTGTTTGTACCTCCATAGCTCCTTTGGAAACAACCTCCAATTATTTATCATCACCAAGTTGCATCTTGGATTTGAAACTTCCATCCTTTGCTAAAAACAGCTTCTTATTCCCTATCATATGGTTAGAGCATCCAGAATCTAGGTACCAAACATCTTTACTAGTATTTTCACCTTTGGTATGAGATAAAAATAAGTGATCTCGAGGATACTTACCACTTTCTTGCGCATAATTAGCATTTTTACCTTCTTTCAATCAGCATTCTCTTTCAAAGTGGCCATACCTATTACAATAGTAACATTGAACATTTCTCTTAACAAATCTACCTCTTCCTCTTCCTCTGAAACCACCTCTTCCACTTGAGCCACCTCTTCCTCTACCTCTTTAATAATTTTGGCTTTGCCATTTACCTTGACCTTGATTGCTTTTGCTATTGTTGTTGCTTGCATCTTTATTCTTTGTAATTTGTAATTTAGAGGAAAACGCTTTCTCTACATTGTCAAAAGTGTCCTTCAATCTTTCTTCATGAGACATAAAAGATCCAACCAATTGATCAAACTATAGTTTTGTGAAATCCTTACTTTCTTCCATGATTATGGCAACATGATTCCATCTATGTGTTAAAGATCTCAATACTTTTTTAATTAAAACTTCATTACTTACAGTTTCTCCAAATGTAGCCATTTTATTCACTACATCTATGACCCTCACACAATATTCGCTCACACTTTCCACTTCTTGCATCTTCAAACTCTCTAACTCTCGCTTCAACCTTTGAAGCTTGACCACCTTAACTTGACCACTACCTTGGTATGCTTCTTGTAGAGTGTCTCAGGCATCTTTGGTAGTTTTTGCTCCTGATATTCTTGGAAATAAGCTCTTATCAAGAGCTATCTAAATGTGAAAGAAGGCTTGAGAATTCTTCTTCCTTGCTTCCTTTTTTGTTGTTCTTTCATTCGCTATAAGGGCATTCCAATCAGTTGACTCCTCAAATCAATCTCCCACAAATATTTTCCAATCAAAGAGGTTAGCATCTTAATGCACCAATAATCATAATCGTTCCCATTCTTCTTCCTTGTTATAAGGGCATTCCAATCAGTTGGCTCCTCATATCATGATTCAACAATTGCCCACAAATATTTTCCAATAAAAAAGGTTAGCATCTTAATGCACCAATAATCATAATTGTTCCCATGAAATTCTGGAACTTTGGTTAGAATTCGACATGATTAACTTTGGCGAAATTTCAACAATAAAAATTTAACCCAAAACAGTTTTACCTACTTCGATACCACTTGTAGAATATGAAATGGCTAGTTTAAACCAGCTAATAAACCAACATAACTATGACGAAAAATACATATAAAAAATAAACAAATAAAATGTGAGTGTATTAATTGAACCATTAATTACATTCTTATATAGTAAAATTATTACCAAAATGATCATCAATCAACTATGAAACAAATCTAGTGACACTAACCACCTTAACAATTTGCTGCCTTAATTTTATAGAGAACACAAAATCTGCTGACTAATTTATCAACAATTTACATAACTAAGTAATCATTATTCTCGACAAACCCAACGAAACAAAGCCTCCCGGATTTGAGTAGTTTGAGTAAAGTAGAGAGGCTATGGATTCCACCAACTCGCCGTCAGCTGAATGCAATTCTACTTATTTTCCACCAATTTAGAGATTATTTATGTAGCCGCTTTTCGAATCTCCTCCTCGTGATCATTCTTGAAATTCAGCACCTCCATCGATCTCTCCACCACTTCTCTCATGGTTCTGATTGTCCTCAAAGTTTTTTCTGCAAACTTCTCATTGCTTCCTGTGGCTCGGATTGTCTACCTGTCGTCCGCATGGATAAACCGATTCACCACAACCATATCTGGATTGTGAAGGTATCATAGATCTTTCTATCTACGGTTCAGATTGAGAAACCGAATTCCAAAAACCATCTTCGAGTCGTGAAGGGATTACATCGAAAAGGACACTCCGTGATTTTGTCTCGCCATCCATTACAGGTATTCTCTTTGGATGCCTCCTCACATCCATCACGTTGGATGACTTGCATGATTAGAGGTGTTCTCATTCTGTTACTTGTCTTCTTGTAGATTTAGCCTTCTCAATTACGGATAATGTCTTTAGTTTTCTCTTTGTTTTTTGGGTCATATATTACAAATTGTGTTCAACAAAACTAATAAAAGTGAGACTACTTGTTTTTTTGTTACTCTTAATATACATCTTTTTATTTTTTAATAAATGAATAAAATTTGGACTAAAAAATATTTTTTTAATAAATGAATAAAATTTAACGTTACAATTTTTTTTTTTTATAAATGCTCCTGCTTAATATTTTTTAAACAGTTGTGCTTAATATCTTTTTAGGGATTCCGCATGAAAATCTGTATACTTACCTCACTACCTACTTAGTCTGTTTACATCTATTGGTTACTTGAATTTAAAACTACTTATGAATATTACTTAGACTTATATGTTTAATAGTTTATAATTTATATGTACTAACATATTTCAGTACATTACCTTATTTAAAAAAAAAAAAAAATGGTTCTGTTGGTGTATATATGAATCATAAAGAAAAATACTATCTTTTAAATTAATTACAATGGTCGTAATTACTAAAGTAATTATTTAAAGAAAAGGAAAATCTTGATATTTACTAAATAGCATTTAAGGAAGGAAAGAATAAGTAACAATGTCATCTATTTACTCTCTTTCGAGTATACCAAAATTTGGTTTAAACACCATTTTTTATTTAAAGTTTTTACAATTTAATACAATAAGAGACTCACAACCTGACCATGAGATACAAATGAAATTTTAAATCATTTTTCATTTATTATATTAAAAGTTTTTAATTATTTTAATTAAAAATAAATAAATAAAATTAACTATTCCAATTAAAATATTAGTATTTCTTTCCCCATAATATATTAGACATGATAAAAATAAAGTCTTCCCAAATTAAAAAAATAAATAAATAAATTTTATTTCTACCTTTAATATATATTTAGTTTTTTAAAATTTTAAATTCAATTATGATTAAATTTAAAATCATCTTAAATCTATCTAACACCGGATTTATCAGAATCAAGTTCGTGGATGTACAAACATTTCCTCAAATTCTACACACCAAAGAGAAAGTTTGGACCTTAAGGGATATGATCCCTCTAGGCTCATGATAGATCCATCTTTAGATGGATCTAAGGTGGTATATAATAATACATAGTTATACTTTAATAATTAATCTATTACATCCTCTCTCTCTCTCTCCTCCTCTCTTTTTTCCTTGTCTCTCCTACCTCCCCCACTCTCTCTCCTCCTCCCTCTCTCTCTGGCTCTTTCTCTGCCCTCCAACATTATCACTGTATCATTCCTTCTCTCCCCCCTCGCCCCCTCCATATTTGTGTTTCCCTCTCTTTTTTAGCCTTCTTTCCCTTTCTCGCTCCTCTTTTTTCCTCTCTTCATTCCTCCTCTCCCCTCTCCTTCATTTTATCTCTATCTCTCCATTATCACTTCCTCTGTCTCTTGATATCACTGTATTTCTTTGTCTTCCCTCCATATATGTCTAGAGTTAATGTATTTCATGAAATTAATTTATTATTATAATATAAAACATTAAATATTATATTTAAATTTTAATATTTAATATTGTATTAATTTAAAGTTATTAAATTTAATAATATTTATTTATAATATATTAACACTAATATTATATTTAATAATAATAATAATAATAATGATAATAGTATTATATTAATATTAGATTTAAAAGATGTTTTAAAAATGGCATAATAATAAAATTTATAATTAAATTTATATCAAATTAATATTTTAAATAATAAAATTTTGATTTGGAAATATTTATGTCTTTAAAGATTTTAATATATCCATAGGATATGGTTTTTCCCTTTAAATATTCGTTTTGTAAATATTTAATTGAAAGAAATATTAAAAGATTTTGGAGGAAGATTTTGATTCTTTGTGTTGGATTCACATTTTTCTTTTGATTTAGGAAATGGTATTGGTTTTAGTAAAGAGTAAAGATGTTTAACATCTTTCCTAATTTAGAATTTTAAGGTGGTAGTTTTTTTGTTTAAAGGTAAATTTATGATCCATTCAAACTCAAATTTAAATTCACTTATAATTTTATTTTCCATTCAAATTATATATAATAATGCAAAGCTATATTTTAATAATTCATCTCAGTACATTAATAAGATTAAAAAGTTATATATGATACAAGACTCAAGTTATATAATTTAAGATTCGAGCTAATGTTTATGAGTATGTGACATACTACTTACACATTGGGGTCATAATGGGCTCTAGAAAGCCTCTTAGCTCAATGATTCTTGGTATTGAAATAACCTCTTTCCTTTGAGTTAAGAAATGGTATTGGATTTGGTAAACAATAAATATGTTTAAAATTTTACCTAATTTAGAATTTTAATGTGGTAATTTTTTTGTTAAAGGTAAATTTATGATCCCTTCAAATTCACTTATAATAATTTATTTTCATTCAAATTATATATAATAATAGAAATTGTATTTTAATAATTAATCTCAATCCATTAATAAGATTTAAAAGTTTAAATAATCAAGATTCAAGTAATGTTTGGCTGACATTAATGAATTTATTGTTAATATTTTTTGACGATTTAACATACTTACACATCAAGTTCATATTGGATTGTAAAATGTGCTTCTCAGCTTGATAAATTAATCCTATTATAAATATAATCATTTTTAAATATTGATAAATTCAACATTTAAAAGACTTTTTCCTAAAACATTTTTGATAATTAAAATAGTGAATTTTAATTTAGCTAAGTTTATTCATTTTAAAATAAATAGTAAATATTATTTCATAACATTGACTAAAGTGATGATTACTGAAATGAAGTCAAATTTATAATTTTACATGTTAAAGGTTATTCAATAATATTGAGTAAAGTTATGATCAAATTTAAAATCAATATCGAATTCGTGATTTTAATCCTGAATAATGTATGGGAAAAAAGATTTTGTAACTTTAAATTTTGGATTTAAAATTATTTGAAATATTTGAGATTGGAGGCACTAAATATAAATAACAAAATTGAATTTAAAGTAAATTGAATGATTCCATTGATAAGGAAAAAATTATTAGTTTTGTGAAAATAACATTATATATATTTTTGGAAATTATAATGATTAATAATTTAATAGCAAAGTTTATATGATTAAAATAATCTTAAAAGATCAAATTTAAGGGTACATTTTCAATTTATTTCATAGACTACAAACAAGATTGTTAGTATCATGCTGAAATATAAGTTTCTTCTATCTTTAGGTCTCTTAACGTCATTCCATGAAAGTTTTTTATATAATCCTATGTTCTTGTGCGACACCTTACATTGGTCAAATTGGTGGTTCACTAAATCAAAGAATTCATGAGTAAGCATCACATCTGGCATAAAATATGGGAGGACCTCCTCCTTAGCTTTTGCAGAATATGCGCAAAAGGTACAACATCACATGTGCATTGAAGAGGCCAGGTCATTACAACTATTGATCATTTCCATGACCAGAATATTTTGATTCATGTTATACAGTTTATTTTATTTTATATATTATTAATCTTGAATTAATTTCCTTATCTCTTAGTCTATTTATGATAATCATTTACTATATTCTTATTTCTTTTATTCTTTTCCTTTAAGCATCTATCCTTTATAGCCATCTTATTGAGTACCTTTTGCTCTCGATAGTTTGATTTAGGTTTATTATATTATAATATTTCATAAATATTATACTATCTGTAATGGTTTTTATATGTTATCAATAAAATTTATATTTCATTTTGATTTTTATTTTGAAAAGTGTAACATCGGCTTATTATTTTTTCTCTTATTATTTAATCATTTTTTTTAATTTTAATATATTTGAAGATTTTTCTTTTTATTAATATATTTCTTTTATTTGGTCCCAAGTATTAGTCTTGACTTTTTCTTTTGAATATTTGATTTTAATTTATTCTAAATTAGTTGTTATTTTTAATTTATTTATTAGTGTTGACCTTGATTTACTCCTCTTGGTTAGTGCTTATTCCTATTGCATTGATTCTTTTTATTTTTATTATTTAGTTTTCACAACGTGTAGATTCTTTATTTAAGTTGGTCCTTTCTTTTATTTTTAATATTTTAATAGGTTTTTGTTTTATGATTTATTATATGTTTAGGACGATAGACCTTCCTATGCATCAACTTCTTCGTCAACACTTTTACTCTGCTCCGTCAACACTTTTACCCTGCTCCGTTCGATCAGGTGAGACACTTTCAACCATTGATTTGAAGTGTTCTTTTTTATACTAATTTTTAGGCCGATAAGTTTTGACATCTAGCTACTAGGTTGCATGCATGCCCTTACTTCAACCACGAGTATCATTGAAAAAACCCTAAAAAGAAGAAAGATCGTCGAATGAAGTGGAATGCATTAATCAAGCGAGCTGCATGCCATCAAATACATGGCGTGGACCTTAGCTGCAGGAAACGGAGTACACTAAGCAAGCGAGCTGCGTTCTATCAAATAAGAAGGTTGTGGCGTGGACTTTTTTCTGGGGGAGGGGAATGCATTAATCCAAGGAGCCCATCAAATACAAAGGTTATGGGTTGGACTTTTGCATGCATGTAGATATATTAAGTATTTGCAGTTATTTTAAAGCCTTCTTCTTTTATGCACTTACCTTTGTGTTGGATCTACGATCATAATTTTACCTTAACAATATTATAGGTGCAGAATCAAGTTTGATTTATCATTGGCAATAGGGGTGTTTAAAGGGTACTTGCCTATTTACGAGCATAATGTTAATTAGCCGTGTGATGAAGGTGTTTGGTTTTTTTTTGGGAGGAGGTGGGGGTGTTCTCCTCTATATTGCAAATTTGATTTTTTACAAATTTTACGAAACCTTTTGATTTTTAGTAATTTTTGTAGTTTAGGTCTGAATCATAGCTAAACTTAATGGATCATAATGGCATGCCTTAATGAAACAAGATTTGTTTGATTGGTTTCAGAGATACTTGGGGTAATCTGACTGGTCATAAAGATGGAAGTCGCTGGAGAATCTAAACACGCGCCTACAAATTCAGAGGCCAATTATAGAGGTGCACTGGAAGTGGTATCAATTCAAAATGAGGAGGGTATGATCGTTAAAGGGAAACAAGATAATTATAGGACAATGATGCAGTCTTATGAAATTTTGTTTCACAAACCAAAGGTAAGCATGCATGCATTGTTATTTTGTGCCCATATTGTAACCTTAAGTCATGGGAGGTTATTGGGATTGATGAAAATGGGTTGTTGTTAGATCCATCAAGTTCAATTGAAAAAAAAAGAGTTGATATATATTTATATTATATATTATATATATTATAATATATATTTAGTTAATAATTTATTCTTAAAATAAAGGCAATAAAAGAGTACCTTGGCATTTTCATCGAAGAAAGTAATGTAAAAAGTACTCACCATCTCTAATATTGCTGATGCAATTTCATTATGAAAAATTTATATTTCTATATCTTCATTAGGCCACTATTATATATTTACATGAGATAATATAATATATATATATATATTTGAAGTTACTTCAAATCCAAATCCAGTAGCATATAATCCAGCATTTACAGTGGGATCTGAAATTCTAAAACTACTTTGAATTCAACAATGTATATTCTAATATTTGAAGATACTTTGAATTCAATGATGTATATTCTGACATTGCTGGTATTTAAAGGTAATTTGAATTTGAGTGTGTATCGTAACATATATAACATTAACTACCCTATTGTTGGGTACTTATTGATTGCTTCATCACTACGTATGCTTACTTTAATTTGTTAAATATCTTTTTTTGTTATATGAGGGGGGCGTCAAGGTTTCAAAACTTCTCGAGATTCAATCAGAGATAGATTATAGGGCTGACACATTCGAGGTGCTTGTGATTCGTGAGCAGAATCATGAGAAGAGTATTTTTCGTTTTAGCGGTGATGTTGTAATGTACTCTATATCTATCTTTAACTTTGATATATCTGTAAGCTTATAATATGTTACAATGTTAATTTTTAATCTTATTCATCTAAACATGTATTCACATTAAGAATGTTTTGGATTTATTGACATAGCGAATCATAAGTTTCCATAAATTAAAAATGAAAATTTGTGCGGACAACTTTCTTTCTTCTTGGTAGAGTATTTGGATTTTGCTCTATGTATGTGCATAATTCTTTCCAAAGGCAATTTGTTTGTGTAATTGGCTTGCTTTTCGCTCCCTAAGTCACTCTGGTTGATTAGAGAAACATAGTCAAATGGAGGGGATAGTCATGGTGGTTATTGCCTTAGTCACTAGAGAGCTTCATAGATGCTTGGCCATCTATAGAGGTTTCTTAATTTTGGGTAATTAGCTTACTCTAAAATGAAATAAGACATTCAATGTGTTCCATGTAATATAGATATAAACAAAACATCTGAAGAAAAGTAATTGCACAATGATCCAGTCCAAGAAAACAAGGTTTTCCACAAACCAATTAAGCCTTTCAACGTTTTCGGCTTATTTTCTTATATCAAACATTTGTGCATGGTTTCAATCAATTAACATTTCATTGAGTATATATCTACAAATCAAGGATTTTGGGATCAAATCCCACAAAGCAATTCTATACCTGCCCTTCAAATTCCTTCAAGCTTTTGAAAGTAAAACCAATGAATTATCAATATAATTTTACAATAATAAAAAACAATTAGAAGGCGAACCAACATCTCTTCTAGAGAATTTCAACAATTCTAATTTAATAATCCTATCGGCCTCTCTTTGTACGTTTTGGGACAATTGCTAGTCCTTATTAATTAATAAAAATTGCTATTTAAAATTAGTTGTTAGATTCTAATGGTTAGAGGTAATGGTCTCCACAACTCCCACTTTATTTAATCTAATGCCATGATCTGATTCTCCATCTCCTCACACTGGATGTTTCAAACACATGAACATATTATCTGTGACATAATTATCACACAAAAAATTCTTTGCATATAACATATGGATCCCAAAAACCTAAATTCAAATATTAAAATATATTTTTTAAATATAAATTAAATTTAGCATTTCCAATTTTTTATAAAAATATTTAAATTTTACAAATTTAATATTTGAAAATTAATTTTCCTCCTTAAATTAAAATTAAAAAAAAATTGTTTTTAACTAAAAGCAACCAAAACTATCCGGTTAAATTAAAATTAAATAAATTCAAAAAAAAATTGATTTGGACTAAAGGCAACCAAAACCATCTGCCCAAAATTGATGCAAAAGTAACTTCTTTATGTTACTTTAATAAAAAAATGGCAAAAGGCAAAATTGCGGTGTGTCTAAATGGCGAGCCATATTTCCCATGCTATCGGGCCATGAATAAACAGCGAGTATATATGCCCACTGTTCGATTTCGGCATTAGCAAAATCAAACGGTGAACATATACACCCGCAGTTCATTTATAACCTGATAATATAAGATTTATATATACACCCACGGTTCATTTATATCTTAATAATATGAGATTTATTGACGTCCTTGTCCAAATTGCGGAGTGTTCGTGTGGGTAACAACCCATAGACTGAAGTGGAAGCGTGTATCGGAAATTGGAAAAAGTGAAACGACGATTTACATGGTCCCATTAGCTTCATTGCAAATGCCGTAATGCCCGTCACTTTTTGCATTTTAGATTGGTTATCAACTACTTCTTGAAAGAGCTGTCGAATACGTTTTTAAAGGGAGGAAACGGGGAGGAAAGGATCCCTGTAACGTCAATTAATATATTTTTTAAATTGGTTCATCATATTTAATAATTGTTTCCATCTTGATATTTTTTTTAAATTGCTTAGTAAAAATTTTGTTTAAATAATATATTGTTAGAGAATTTTTCGAGAATATTGTATTTATATTTTTTTTTCTTCGGAGAAATATGGATCGTGATACATAGTTAATAAATATTTAAATATTAATATATATTTTAAAATGGTTAATGATATTTAATAATTATTTTTATTTTAATATACATTTTTAAATTGGTTAATAAAATTCTTGTTGGGTTAAGAAATGTTATACAGTTTAGTATAGAGTAGATGTGTAGGTGTAATGTAATT
>APFE031285464.1:0-49613 GCA_000404065.3 Pinus taeda | reverse complement strand
CATCAATAAATTTAGAATTAAACACTACAATTTATACATGAATTAATAATTAATATAAATTTTAAAAATGATGAGTTTAAATTGCAAAGAGTAAGTGCTTCATAGGTTTCTGCAAAATCTATTTATGCATTCAAGTGTATTTTAAACAAGAAGTCACGCACATTGGAATATATCTGTATTGTCAAGTTCCTTACAAAATTTAAGTGGATTTTTAAGTTTAAGAGATAGCAATAAATAAAAATATTAACAATAATAATATTAAAAAATATTTAAAACAAAAATAAAAATAAAAATTAAAAAAAATTCAACATTAAATACTTATTAAATATATTCATAATTTATATTAATTAAAAAATATTATTTTAGAAAAACAAAAAATTATACTTAAGTATATTTGAGACATGAAAATAAAAACTATAAATTATATTATTTAAAACTAGCCTAGATTCATCTTAACTCACATCATATCAAGTGTTGAGGAGGGATCAAATCTCTTTTCATACAAACTATTTTAAATGAAAGAGATTTGATCTCTCTCGACCCTGATAGATCCAAATTAAAATGGAAATCGACGTATTTAAATAATATTATTATTTAGAAAATTTGTTATATTCTATTTATGGATATTTTTAATTTATTATTTATTTTGAAATATTCAACATTTTCTAAATTAAATATTTTATTAAAAATTAATAAAGCTTTTTTTAACGATAATGATATTCATACAAAATAATAAAAATTTTACCACAAATGGGTATTTACCTAAAATTTTAATAGGCATGTAATTGAAATACTCTTATTTAAAATTACTTCATTATTTTAATTAACAACTTTTGGAATAATGTCGAGATTATAACTTAAGGAAAAAGCATATTTTTCTATATCATAATATATATTTCAATTTTACAATTAAGTGTGTTATATAAGATATAAGTTTACCATAAAGATGATAATAACGATAACTATAATGATGGAATTTAAAAATAATATGTTTTTATTTTATATTGTTAATTGATAAAAAATTTAATATTCATATTTGTGTGGGTGAATTAAAAAAATTAAAATAAAATTTGGTTGTGGTGAAGTTTTATAAAAAAAATTAAATCTCAAATTTATCTAATGATGGTGTGCAATTTGGGCAACACTAATCTCTATTCATGGTTTGATTTCTGTTCATGAGGTGTCAAACTCGTGATTTCTTTTAAACAAAGGTAATAGGTACAACACAACATAGTCCTCACTGGTTAATAGGTACAACCCAACATAGTCCCCGCCTCTATGTTGATCAATTGATTAAGGAAATGCTTACAACCCAACATAGTCCCTGCCTCTATGTTGATCAATTGATTAAGGAAATGCTTACAACCCAACATAGTCCCCGCCTCTATTGTTGATCAAGTGATTAAGGAAATGCTTTTGTTGATCAATTGATTAAGGAAATGCTTCTTTCAATAGGGCTACATTTTCTCATTATTCAAAAATTTTGACTTATTTGGGAATGATCTATATACATTCTCTCTCCACACACCTTCCTCCCACAGAATGAGGTAGGTAAACCAATAGTAGAAGAAGATTTCATTGTGTGAAATGCAGAGGTTTCCTTATAGAAGTGGTACTTGAACTCTTATATAGCACCTCAATCTTGCATAATGAAAACCATATTCCTCCATAATGAAAGCTTGATCCATATCTCTTAATTTTGAATTCTTCTACTACTATGTTTTGTACTTCCACATGCACTCACCGTCCATGGAATCCTCTCACACATCTTCCTTCAACACAATACTAGTTTTTGTGTAACAACCTAGGCTCCATGAAAGAAGTATTGTGGTTATTAAACTCAGTTTTATGATTTACTGCATTTATTTATTTTACATTATGACATTGACTAAGGTTGGAAAGCTAGATAACAACTTGTTACCTAATTTATGATTAATTAGGAATTGAGACATGTTAATAAAAATAACCGTTTTCTATAATTAAAATAAATAGTTAACAAGAAACAGTTACATCCCTGCCCTAGAAAGGGAAATATAGAGGAGAAAAGAAGGAAAAAAGAGGTCTGACCTAGACCTACGAGAAAGAGTTACACCCCTGCCCTGGGAAGGGAAATATAGAGGGAAAAGAAGGAAAAAAGAGGGCTATCCTAGAGCTATGAGAAAGACCAATGGTAAGTTGCTCATTTATAGTCATACAAAGTGCAGGACTTGAGGCTGGACAATGGAGTCCTGAGGCCCAAGGCACCGACTGTAGCTAGATATAATCCAGGTGTGAAACAAAGAATGTGATTAGAGGAGAGCCTCGATGTAATCATCAGGCTCAATGCTAGGAGGAGAGACTTTCCAGATGAATCTGGGTTCATATATTGACAAGTTTAAGATAGATAAGTATCCTAGGCTCAATTAAAGGATGGTATTACTTTATGAGAGATTATTTGATTACAAGAATAGAATCAACAGAAGAATTGCGCAGTAAAATTCAGTAATAAATATGCATTAGTATATACATTAATGTAAAACAGTCAACGAACGAGAAATATTCCTCACACAACATTTTCTTTTAAATATTACATATGTAGTAGAATATAAATAACTAACACACAATGAGTCCCTTTTAATTAAACTCTTGATAAGAAAAATATATTCTGTTTATACGTAAAATACTGACGAAAACCCAAAATGATGTAGCAACCATTTCTTTTCCTTATAACTTAACTACCCTCTATAAGCTAGAATATGGTGAAAGAGGTTGTCTTAGAAGAAATAAATCAAACCTATAAATCCTGATAGCAAGTATAGTAAAACGCTAAGGTGAATTCGTCTTTTGACAAAGGGAAAGAACCATTCCTTAAAACTATTGTATTAATAAAGTCACATAATTGCAATAAGAAGTAAAACAACTTCCATGAGGAATCAGTACCTTAGCAGATTATCACAGCAAAGTGGGAATCAATCAAGAATATTCAAGACGAACTATATCATAGTTGCATTATGAGGACCTAAATAATTCTTCCAGCAACAAGATATCAAAGACAAACGCTTTATACATATTCAACTTCATAAGGAATTTATAACTTTTCATAGAAATAAACATGTGTATATAAATTAGCAAACTTCAGAAACCAAGTAGCATATTTTTTCCCAAACTAAAATAAGGCCGAGAGGCCTCTTCTCTGCCCCTCAAATATTTCAATACTTTGGAAGGATTAATTACATTCAAACTAGAAATTTAGCCACTGACTTATGAGTCTGGCAGCCTAGAAAATTTTAAATACAGTTCATTACAAAAATTCTAGGGTACGACATAACCAAAACAATATTTCACATAATTAATCACACCGTAAATTCAAGCTATGCTTTTCGCTAGAGTAAATGAGAAACATAAACTATGAAGTGTCAAACATAGGAATCTGGGATGGTGGGTTTCCAACCTGTAACAAATTGCAAAAGTGTGAGTGCACATAATCATTGGAGACCCAAAAGCTTAGCCACAAAAAAGCACCCTGGTTGTATAACAACATACTTGTAAAACCCAATTGCAAATAATATTAACTTGAAGGGGAAAGACATGTATCATATCTAAACATAACAAGTAATTCGTGGGAAGAGCTAAACCTTACTTGAGTTCGGCAAGCTGCAACCGAAGGCCATCCAACTACCTTGCATAGAATCCTTCACGGGGTTAGAAATTGCATGGGTAAGGAAAGAAAACAATTATAAATGTTTATTAGAAACAAAAACTTACCCTTTTCACAACAATGGTGAAAATATCCATTCCTCACAGAGTTTGAGAAGTTGGATGCCAAGCCTTGCCAACAAGAGTATGTATTAATCCTATCCATCGAAAGAACTCCTAAGCGGATGAAAAATATGACTCGCAATAAAGAACTGAAATGGCAGAGAGTGAGGGTTCTGGATTACCTCCCCTCAGAGGATGAATAGATAGAGCCATGGATCATGGAGGCAAAGACGAAGAACGAATAGAGAAACTGGGAGCCAAAACATTGCAGAGCAGTCAAAACCCTCACCTCCAGTTTGCAAATGAGCTGCTCTTCGGTGCGAGGTGGTGAGTTGGGTAGTTAGAAAAGCCCTAAACCCTTCTCACTAACAGATGACCCAAACCCACTCAACGGACAAGATCCATCCCACATGTCACAACGAGAATGAAATGATTGATAGATGTCAACAATGTAACCACCTAGGATCAAGCCGCGTGGAGACACGTATAGATGGAATTTATTTCCAAGTCGGGTAATAGCGTGGATGCCTCATGGAAGGCCATGCAAGACCTTACGGTATGGCCGAGCCAACTATGCGTAGTTAATGTAGAAATAAATTAACAAGACATACCATAGAAACTCGCTCAGCCTCCATGGCACAATATATGGTTTGATTTAATGCATAGATAGATGTGTAATATTATTTTTAATTTTTGTTTTTATGTGCAATATTATTAGTTGTTGTTACAAATGGTATCAGAGTTGAGGTTCATACACTGAGACTCTTGGGGAATTTATATATATCTGTGTGTGTGTGTGTGTGTGTGTGTGTTTGTGTGTGTTTTTGTGCACAATGAATGTGATCTCTATAATTTAACTAAGTGAAAATGTATGTGAACACAGAGATCACCTCCATACAAGAAGGGGAAAAATGCAGAGGAGCCCAGGACCACCCAATTTGCCAGGAAAAAACTATGTGAATTCTAACCTTGATATTTGGATTCAGCTAGGTGAGGAGTCTCATCAAGATAATGCAATCTTACTCAAAACTATGTAACAGCTCCATGTGGAGATGACCAATTTAAGAACAAATAAAGAACGACTACGTCTAGAACAGGAGAAAATCCTCAAAAGTCTATCCAATTGACATAACCAATGACATCCAAACCCTAGTGTTGAACATAGGGAGAAGACCCCAAGAACTCAACATGGAGAGGAAAATGCGAAGTCAGCCAAAAAATACAGGGAAGATGGAGAAGGACACTCAAACAATGTTTCGAACTAATGTAAGACAAAAAGGTAGAAATCTGAATTACAAGGAGAATTTAAAAATATTAAACCATCACTTTTCGAAGGAAAATCTGAGGAGGCAACGGAAGCTTGGCTCATTGATATGAGAAAATATTTTTGCATTTTCAAGTATAGAGATAAACTGAAAGCTTAATTGGAAATTTATCAGTTAAGAGATAAGGCTACTCTTTAGTGGGAAGAAATTAAAACAGTGAGGAAAATTGATGAAGAACAGGTTACATGGAATGAATTCCAAAAGCATTTTAAAGACAAGTATCTAACTGAATGTTATTATGATGAAAAATACAAGGAATTCCACGTGATGAGATTGGGAACCTTAACCATGGATGAATATGTGGCATAGTTCACTACCTTACTATGTTATGTGCCTTATATGCAAGAAGAAAAGTCTAAGATTCAGTGTTTTATTAGTAGCTTACCCAATTTTATGAAGGAGAAACTTGAGTTTGACTACCCCAAAGCAGTGGATGATGTAGTGTGGAAAGCTCACATCTACTATCATCAAATGAAATAGAAAAATGAAGGAGCTAAAGGAGGGTTGAACAAGACAAGAAGAAGTCTGATTCCAAGCAGACACCCAAAATTTTCTAATAGTAGAAATATACATCAAAAACCTCTTAGTAAATTCCCAGCAAGGAATCAACCCAAGGCTGCTTAATCTAAAAATAGATAGTCAGAAGGGTTTAATAACTTTAGTAATGATCAATAGTCAAAACCACTACTGCAATGTTGGGGATGCGGATAACCCCACTACTACAAAAACTGTCTGCATAAGGTAAGAATAGAACAGCTAGCAAACATGCAAGAAGCATCCACTGTCGGAGAAGTGGCGAGGAGCATGCCCAGAATTAATGTTTCCCTAGATGATCACCAAGTAGAATATCAACCCATCATGATTGAATGTGAAGGTATGATTGATAAGAAACCTGTTTCAGTTTTGTTTGATCCCGGTGCTAGCTTAAGTTATGTTAGTCCTAAAGTGGTAGAAAAGTGTCAACAGTAGAGCAGTAAATTTTCCAAAACCATGGGAAAAAATAAAGGTAGTTTCCAAAACAGAACAATGTCCCATAACAATCTCACGACAACCTATTCATGTGAACCTTAACATTCTTCCTTTGGGTTCATACAAAATTTTAATCAGAATGGATTGGTTGGAAAAATGTTGGTCCTTGGTTGATTGCAAACAAAAAAATATCAATTTTATTTTAGAATCAGGACAAAGAAAGGAACTTCAAGGAATCAAGACCAATACCAAATTGCACCCTATTACTTCTAGTCAGTTAGGGAAATGTATTAGGAAGGGATATCAAATATATGTTGTTCAAGTGGGATTTACAAACACCAAGAATAAAATGACCTCCTTAGACAATATTCCTGTCATTCAGGAATTTTCTGATGTATTTCCTGAATCCATCCCTCGATTACCACCCAAGTGTGATTTTAACTTCACCATTGAACTAATTCTACGTGCAACCTTGGTTTCCAAGTCCCCTTACTACATGATCATACCTAAGTTGATGAAACTCAAAATGTTGCTTCAGGAGCTTCTAGATAAAAATTACATCTGCCCCAGTGTGTCCCCTTGGGGAGGCCCTATACTATTTGTATGAAAGAAAGATGGAATGTTGAGATTGTGTATCAATTATCATCAGTTAAATAAGTTGACCATCAAAAATAAGTATCCATTACCACATATTGATGATTTATTCGATCAAGTGCAGGGAGCCAGAGTATTTTCAAAAATTGATTTAAGATCCAATGACCACCAAATAAGGATAAAGGAGGAAGACATCTACAAAACTGTATCACAAAGTCGTTATGGTCATTACGAGTTTGTAGTGTTTCCATTTGGCCTCACAAATTCCCCATCTACCTTTATGAGTTTGATGCACGTTATTTTCTAGCCCTATCTTGATAAGTTTGTATTAATTTTTATAGATGACATTTTGATATATGCTATAAATCAGGAAGAGCACAAAGAACATTTGAGAATTGTGCTGCAAACTTTATGGGAGAACCAATTATATGCCAAATTTAGCAAGTATGACTTTTTCAAAGATTAGATCCAATACTTGGGTCACGTTATATTAGCAGAGGGAATAGCGGTGGACCCAGAGAAGATCAAAATCATTATGGAATGGACGCTCCAAAGAATGTCATTGATATTGGATCCTTACTAGGTTTGGCCAGGTACTACCATCGGTTCATTGTAGGATTTTCAAAACTTTCCTTTAAAATGACCTCCTTACAAAAAAAGGGTTGCACCTTTCAATGGATAGCCGAGTGTTAGCAAAGCTTTGAAATATTAAAACACCTACTTACCAATGCACCCGTGACAAAGGTAGTAGATCCGGTAAAGTCTTTTGTGGTTTGCATGGATGAAACTAAAGAAGGTGTTGATAGAGTGCTAACACAAGAAGGAAAATTTATTGCTTACGAATCATGGAAATTGAAAGAATATGAACAACAATATTCCGCTTATGACCTTGAATCAACAGTAGTAGTGCATGCACTTAAAATGTGGCGACATTACCTGTTGGGGAAGAAATTTTTGCTACTAACAGATCATAGTAGCCTTACCAATTTCTTCAATCAGTCTAGCTTAATTGCTCGACACGCCAGATGGGCGACATTTTTAAGTGAGTTCAATTTTGAAATGAAGTACCTTAAGGGGAAAGAAAATCGAGTGGTTGATGCATTGAGTAGGAAGGTACATTGTATTTATGAGGCTTAGATCAACCAACCATGCTCCAACATTCTAGAAATAATAAAGGAGGTGTCTGTCAAATATACAAAATAAACTTTTCTATGGCAACAAACAAAGGAAGCTTTGTTAAAAGGGGAAAAATCATATTTTGAAATAAATCTTGATAACCTCCTTACCTTTAAAAAAGAATTTATGTTCCTAACCAAAGCTTTGTTAAACAATTAATAATGGATGAATTTCATCAGAAATCATGTGTGGGCCACCCAAGTTACCAGAAACTATTAGAACCCACCAAGAAAGGGTATTTTTGCACCGGATTAAGGAAGGATTTTACTGAGTACTTTTCCAAATGTTTGGAGTGTTAGTTGGTGAAGGCGGAACATCAGCACCCCACTGGTTTGTTCAACCACTGCCCATTCTGGAATTGAAATGGGAGACCATATCATTGGACTTCACCACCAGTTTACCCCGCACCAAGAAACAACATAACTCAATCATGGTTGTAGTAGACAAATTGAGCAAACGCGCACACATCATACCTATGAAATCCACTTATAAAAATGTGGAAATCGCAGAAATATTTATGAAGGAAATTTTTCACTTGAATGCAATACCCAAGGTGGTAATTTTAAACTGGGATCTGAAATTTACATCCACATTCTCAAAAACCCTCATTTTAGGATTGCGTACCTAGATCCAATTTAGTACGGCTTACCATCCCCAAACGGATGGACAAATTGAACAGGTAAATAAAATGAGGGAAGACATGCTACGCATGTCTGTGATTGAACAACCACATAAGTGGGAGGCTTACCTCTACCTCGTGGAGTTTGCATACAATAACGGACATCATGAATCACTGGGTATGAGCCCCTTTGAGGTGTTATATGGAAGAAAGTGCAAAGTTCTTGTGGACTGGAATAATCCTGTTAATAAGCTAGCACTGGGTCCCGACATGCTAGCAGAGATGGAGGAAATTGTCAAGAAGGTTCAACATAATCTAAGGGCTACCTAGAATAGGCAGAAAATGTATGCAGCTAAAAAGAGGACATATAAAGAGTTTCAACTGGGAGATCACGTATATCTAAGAGTAAAGCCCCCAAAAAGTTCTTTACAGTGGAGGGGTTGTGCTAAGTTATCACCCCAGTACTGTGGACCTTTTCAAGTCTTGGAACGAATTAGACCAGTAGCCTATAAGCTTACTTTACCAAGCCACATTCGGGTCCACAACATTTTTCATGTTTTGTTGTTAAAAAAATATGTGTACAACCCACATCATATAATAAACTGGGAAAATATTCAGGTAATAAGCTAAGGGAACATATATATTTTTTGTAAACTATTTTGAGAAAATTATGACTATGAATTATGTATGTGCAAGTCGAACTGGAAGGATATTTTCTGGCAGAACCTCTTCATGTTCTCGATCAGAGAGAAACCACCTTTTGGAAGTGAGCCATCAGCCAAGTTAAAGTGCAACGGAAGCACTTTGGCCTAGATGAGGCCACCTAGGAGGAGGAGGGATTTATGCGAGTAGCTTATCCGAGGTTATTTTCTTAAATTAGAAAGAACACCAGGGACGATGTTCCTCCATGGGGGGGGGGGGGATGTAACTCCCCAGGCTCCATGAAAGAAGTATTTTTGTTATTAAAATTAATTTTATGATTTACTGCATTTACTTCTTTTACGTTATGACATTGACTGAAGCTAGAAATCTAGATGACAAGTTGTTACCTAATTTATGATTAATTAGGAATTTAGACATGTTAATAAAATTAACTATTTTCTATAATTAAAAGAAACAGTTACACCCCTTCACTGGAATGGGAAATATAGAGGGGAAAAGAAGGAAAAAAGAGGGCTATTCTAGAGCTGGGAGAAAGATCAGTGGGAAGTTTCTCATTTACAGTCATACAGAGTGCAGGACTTGAGGGTGGAAAGTGGAGTCTTGAGGCCCAAGGCACCAACTATAGCTGGATATAATCGAGGTGTGAAATAGAGAAAGTGCTCGAGGGAGAGCCTGGACATAATCGCGAGGCTCAAGACTAGGAGGAGAGACTTTCCACACGAATCTGGGTTCATATATTGACAAGTGTAAGACAGATAAGTATCCTAGGCTTTAATTAAAGGATGGTATTACTTTATGAGAGATTATTTGATTACAGGAATAGAATCAACAAAATAATTACTCGGTGACATTCAGTAATAAATATGCATCAGTATACAGTAATGTAAAATAGTCAGCGATCAATAAATCTTCCTCTCGACACATTTTATTTTGAATATTACATAGCAGTAGAATATAAATAGCTAACAGAAAATGAGTCCCTTTTAACTGAACTCTTGATAAGCAAAATATATTTTTTTCATATGTAAAATACTGACCAAAACCCAAAATGATGCAAGAATCATTTATTTTCCTTATAACTTAACTAACCTCTATAAGCTAGAATATGGTGAAAGAGGTAATTTTGGAAGAAATAAATCAAACCTATAAATCCCAACAGAATATATAGTAAAACCCTAAGGCGAATTTTTCTTTCGACAAAGGGAAAGAACCATTCCTTCAAACTATTGTATTAATAAAGTCACGCAGTTGTAGTAAGAAGTAAAATGACTTCCACGAGGAATTAGTACCTTAGAATATTATGACAACAAAGTGGGAATTAATCAAGAATATTCAAGATGAACTATATCATAGTTGCATTATGAGGACCTAAATAATTCTTCTAGCAACAATATATCAGAGACAAACTCTTTATACATATTCAACTATGTAACAAATTTATAAGTTTTCACATAAATAAACATATGTATATAATTTAACAAACTTCAGAAACCCAGTAGCAGAGTTTTTCCCAAACCTAAATAAGGTCAAGAGGCCTCTTCTCTATCCCTCAAAGATTTAAATACTTTGGAAGGATTAATTACATTCAAACTGGAAATTTAGCCAATGACTTATGAGACCGACAACCTAGAAAATTTTAAATACAGTTCATTACAAAAATTCCGGAGTGCGGCATAACCAAAACCTCCCTTCACATAATTAATCGCACTGTAAATTCAAGCTAGGATTTTCACCAGAGTAAACGAGCAACATAAACCACAAAGTGTCAAACATAGGAATCTGGGATGGTGGGTTTCCAACATGTAACAAATTGCAAAAATGTGAGTGCGCATAATCACCGAAGACCCAAAATCTTAGCCACGAAAGCACCCTGGCTATATAACAACATACCTACAAAACCCAATTGCAAACAATATTAAATTTAATGGGGAAGACTTGTATCATATCTAAAAACAACAAGTAATTTGTGGGAAGAGCTAGACCTTACCTGAGTTCGATACGATGAAACCAAAGGCCATCCAACTACCTTGCATAAAATCCTTCACAACGTTAGAAAATGCATGGGCAAGGAAGGAAAAGAACTATAAATGTTTATTAGAAACATAAACTTACCCTTTTCACACTGATGATGGAAATTGCCATTCCTTGGAGAGTCTGAGAAGATGGATGTGAAGCCTAGCCAACAAGAGTATGTATTAATCCTATGCATCGAAAGAACTCCCAAGCAGATACAGAATATGACTCGTAATAAAGAATTGAAATGGCAGAGAGTGAGGGTTTTGGATTACCTCCCCGTGGAGAATGAATAGATAGAGCCATGGATCATGGAGGTAAAGACAAAGAACCATTAGAGAAACCAGGAGCTGAAACATTGCAGAGCAGTCAAAACCCTCACCTCCAATTTGGAAATGAGATTCTCTTTAGTGGGAGGCAGTGAGTTGGGTAGTTGGAATAACCCCAAACCCTTCTCACCGTTGGATCACCTAGACCCAATCAACGGACGAGATCCATACCACATTTCGCAACCAGAACAAAATGATGGATAGATGCCAGTAGTATAGTCACCTGGGATCAAGCTGTGTGGAGACACGTACAGATGGCATTTATTTCCAAGTCAAGTAATAGCTTGGATGCCTCGTGGAAGGCCATGTGTACCCTTATGGTATGGAAAAACCAACTGTGGGTAGTTAATGTAGAAATATATTAACAAGACATACCATAGAAACTCACCCAACCTCCCTGACGTGATATATGGTTTGATTTAATGCATAGATAGATGTGTAATAATATTTATTTATTTTATTTTTATGTGTAGTAGCAATAGTTGTTGTTACATTTTTTACTCAATATTCAGCATACCATTTCTTTTGTACTTCTTGTACATCCATTTTCTAGAAATAAAATAGTTGATGAATGCAAGAACGAACAAGTTACTTGTTAAAATTTTGTTAGGTTCTCCACACTAATTTGCATTTATATTCATGAAAGCTTTGTAAACTTAAATTTATTTGAGTATTTGTGGATTGAACACTTATTATCCAACATTAGATGAAATATGTTTTTTAATTTGTGATTTGTGTAGCATAAGAAGTGTGTGTAATAACAAATACAAGTGTGTCACGATGTTCCACACTTTTGCATGCATTCTCTCTTCACAGAGTTCTCTCGCATACCTGAGTGAAAGAAGCTTTAATTGTGTGAAATGCAAAGGTTTCCTTATAGATATGGTATTATAGCTCTTACAAAGGACATCAATCCCACACAATGAAAGTCATCTTCCTCCAGAATGAAACTTTTATCCATATCTTTGTATTCGAAATTGTTTTGCCACAATGTTATGTATTCCTGTATGCATTCTCCCTTTGAGCAGTAATCCCACACACATTCCTTCTGCACAATGTCAGTTTTAAAACAATTAAAGCTAGTGAAACTGCATCTCAGTTCAAAACACATTAGTTTGTATCTCAAGGTGAAGATTGTTGAGAAAAACAACTTCGGTATTCTGACTCTGCATTTGTATAAGGCTTTTCATGTTATCAAATGCACTAAATGCTGCACCATTAGATGAAATTTATTATTTAATTTGTGATTTGTGGGAAAAAGAAAGTGTGTGCAGTAAAAAATACAAGTATTTTTTTATGTTCTGCAGTTCCACATGCATTTTCTCTTTGCACGGTTCTCCCACATACCTTAGTGAAAATATTTCATTGTGCAAAGTGTAGAGGTTTCCTTATAGATATGGTACTCTATCTCTTACATAGCACATAAATCCCACACAATGAAAGCCATCTTCCTTCATAATTAAAGCTTGACCTATGTCTTCTTATCTAGAATTTTTATGTCACAATGTTCCTTGCTTTTGCATGCATTCTTCCTCCGCAAAGTTTCCCACACACCTTCCTTTTGTACAATACTAGTTTTTAAATGATTGAAGCCAACAAAACCACATATCACTTCAAAACACATTAGCGCATCTATTAAAGCGAAGATTGTTGACACAAGAACCCTGGTGAGCCCCAGAAATGGGTAATTATATGGGCTCATTTTGCCTCTTAATTCGACTTAATCCACCATTCTCATTAGTTTATTTGATGTTTTTGAATATATTTATGCTAATAGAGTGAATTGGGTTAGTAATTTTGCCATGTAGTCTAATGTGTACTTTATGCAGATTTTTTGGTCAATTTTGGACAAAGTCAAAGGATTTATGAGCAAATGGCAGCCAATACTCAACGAAAATAGGGAAGAGTATTTTTAGGGGGTGTATCCTTCATTTATTAACCCTTTCCTTGAATCCTCCATCAGCAACGTGGAGCACAAAGGTCCACATTGATGAATCCAAGGGGTGGCCAAACAAGTAATGAAGGACTATTGTTTATCTCTAGTTCTGGGAAGTCGAGCTCCTTGATTTTAGGTGAAATATTTGGAGAATCCATTTGTATAAATAAGGGGGCTTAGAACCTCGGTAGTTTAGCCAGTCATTAGTATAATTTTTGCACTTTTGTGCAGAACTTGTTCAGCGTATTTTTGAGCTTCCTTTTCGAGAACAGTTTATGTAATGTGACTTTTTGATAATGGAAATGAAACGGTTTTTGAGCTAGCACTGATCTCTTTCAGAGGGCTGAAGCTCTTAGGTTAGGGCCCAACCCAAGCTACCCAACACCTCCTTCTTTGTACTTATATGCTTTTGCTTCAGTTCATGAGCTAATTTCTGTTACATAGATTCATTTTACTTTCTTAGATTAGGTTGCTTTTGATGGTGTGCATAGTTGTTTTGTGTTCTAGTTGCTCAAGTAGGTTACCGTAGTGACAGAATAAGATTCAAAAAGTCCAAAAATAGGCCCTGATCTCCTTTCTCCCTTCCTAGGACTATGATTTGAGGTTAAGGCACTACTGTTGCCACCAAAAACACAGTTTTTCTCTTTCATGCAATTTCTAGTGTGATGACTTGATTCGAAAAGATTGATATATTGATTCAAATTCAGTTGCCTAGACCATTTATTATTCTTTTACAATAGATCTCTCTGCATTATTTTCTGTTCAAAGGTTATTATTCAACATTTTCTATTTGTAGGTCAGAAATTAGGTCAAGCTAGAGAAATTTTTGTTTTCATGGTATAGTTAGTTCTTTCTTTGATCAGTTTTTGTAAGTAGATGTGTAGATCTCTTACAGGACACCTTAGCTCACCATACATCCATAAAGCAACCATCATTATCTCACTTCTCTTAGATTTCCCAAGTCATTTGCAACATTTCGCCAATCTGCCCTAATTCCTACGTTTTTCTCCATAAGCTACCCTCTTGCCATTTGAAAAAATCCGACCATCATGTTCTTTCATGATCTTCCTTAACAAGCTCTAGACACCTCAACACCTTCATCTAGCCTTTAGTTACCCTTTTCCATCATTTTTCCACCTTCAAAACTCCAAAAATAACTCTCGGCATCCTCTTGTAAATCCTCCTATAGATCCCCTGCAACCTCCTGTAGAATTCCCTGTAAGTGGTTTTTCGAAATCTGATTGCAATGGAAGTCTTCAAAAGGGTACTAAGGGTTTCTTAGGACCTCTCCACACCTTCCTCCACCTCTGCGAAAGCCAAATCCATCTTACTTTGCCACCAAACCTCTACACAATGACAACCAGATAAATTACAAGCATAATAATTTCACATAAAAACACTCAAAAGCACAAAAAGATGTTTCCTTCTCATTTCTTTTCAGAAGTAGCTTGAATAACTACAATTTACCTTTTTTAGTAGTCAATGGCACTCATTTCATTAGTTTTCATCTCTTTTCCTACAAAAGTAGGGTTAGTAGGTAGGGTTTGTTAGAGTTTGCGTTACATTTCAATTTTCCTTCTCTTTCTGCAAATAGAATAGCCTTTGTTGAGTTAGCGTTCTTCCATCATAGTTAAAAGTTTCTTCTGGAAACTCATAGAAGTTGACTTGAGCTCCTAGTGATCTTGCGCTAGCTGACCAAGTGACAGCCTGCAGTAAGAGCTAGTACTTGTGCATACAGCACCATCGCTTCCAAGTTTGTTACGAACTACAGGGTTGATAAATGTAAAGTAGGAATCCCCAGGAGTTGCAACATTATTGCTACAATATTGATGCTCACCACTTTTTTGTGCCATTGCTGGGGAATCATCAGATTATCTTGTGATTACTGCTTTCTTCTATTTTCTACTGCAACATTCTGCTAAGTAGTTTATTTCAGCAAAAGTAGAATAGTTGTTTCATTTCAATTATGCAATTTCAATTCTGCAAAAGTATATTAGGCATTTCCTGCTTTCATTTCAATTCTACAATTTCCATTTCAACAAAAGTAGATTAGTCATTTCCTACTTTCATTTCAATTCTGCAATTTCCATTTCAGCAAAAGTAGATTAGTCATTTCCTGCTTTCATTTCAATTCTGCAATTTCCATTTCAACAAAGTATATTAGTCATTTTCTTTCTTTCATTTCAATTCTGCAATTTCATTTCAACAAGTTTATTTCAGTTAGTTGTAATTTGTTGTTCAAACCATTTTAGTTTTGTAAGTACAAGAAAAAAACAAAAATCAACCAAAAAGAGATTTCCTTTCATGCCTCGTAGGAACATAGATAATTCAGGGAAATTCCTACCCAACACCCCCACCACATCACTAAGTCGCCCTTCTCTCTTCTTCAGTGGTAGTAATCTAGAAGAACCTATAGGTGAACAACCAGAGATATACGAAGATCCTATAGCAGAAGAAGAGAAAGAAACAATCCCTCCTGAGACCATGGCTAAAAATAGAAACATTAGAGAGAATGGGGAAAGAATAGAGGGTACCTTTGCTATCCGAGAGACTAATGGCGACACTAAAATGAAGAACATAAGCCCTTCAGCCTTACCTCACTTCCATTGGTTGAGTACCGAAGATCCTGATACCTTTTTGTTTATTTGTTGTTATCTATCGAACCTATGACTATGTAGAAGATGAGCAGAAGTTGAAATTGTTTCCTTCAACCCTCAAGGATGTAGCATTGTGCTAGTTCATAGGGTTACCTGGCAACAACATCACAACTTGGACTCAGATGCAGCAAGCCTTTAATAACAAATACAGTAACTACTGTAGGTCTAAGGATACCAAGGAACAAATGATTTGAATGAACATGGGAAGCGATGAATCCTTGGAATATTGTGAAGAGAGGTTTCACCTCAGAGGAGTCCCAGAAGACCTTCCAGATACCCTCCATTTGCTGGCTGGGGGGGACATCTACCAACTACCTTATGAAGACATAAAGATTGTGTTTAGAAACCATTATAGGGTAGCCAGAAAGAGAGGTAGAGGAAGTCAACCTTTAGCCAGTACATCCTCATCCCATTCATCCCTTAGAGGTGAGTTTGGAAATTTGCTGGAAGATTTCAAGAGCGAGATGATGCAGACTCTTGCCACGCAAATAGATACCTTACATATCAAAAGAAAACAAGAGGATGCAGAGAGGGCTTTGGACATATTTTTCCCTATATGCACCAGAAGGCATCCTAGGAATGAATGTCCATTGAACTCTATAGAAGTATGTTCAGTCTATGAAGAAGACCATTCTACGAATCAGTGCCCTTCCTTTCCCAGACTAAAAGTTGCATACCATGGGGCCGAAGGAGCCACTAAGCCACTCTATTTCACGAACCAAAGAAGGCCACATGGGCCCAGACCTTACCAGCAGGGAATGCAAGGGACATCCCCAGACATATTACAACCCCAATCAAGCAACTTCCATGCCTTCTTTGGATCCCCCTGCTCATCCTTCCTGGTCCATACCCCCTCCTTGGTCATATCCATCTCAATACCATGCTCAACCAATTTCTCATTCATTTCACTCTTATACTTAGCCACAGCCTCAGTGGAATGCACTTCAATAGGGGTGGAGGCCCCATTACAACTCTCCTCCCGCTCTTTTGCCTCCACCACTCGCTCAACTGCAATCATTAGCTCCTACTCCACCGAGGCAACCCTAAATACCTACTCAACTAAACCCAAACCCGAGTAACAGACAAGCCCAATAGGTATATAGTGGGTAACCATCATGCTCAACCTATTGCTATGGAAATTCGGGAGATTAACCTATGATCTGGGAAGGTTCTCCCAGTTAACCAACCTCCCCCTTAGGAGGATGAGGAAGAAAAAGAGGAAAGTGAACTAAAAGTCACTCCACCCTTTCTTGAGAGACTAACTGGAACAACACAACCTACCCTAGAAGAAACTAAACTTCTGGGACAATTAAAACAACTATGTGTAAAGATACCACTTCTCCAAGCCATAAAGGATGTGCCTATATATAACAAGATGATCATGGAGAAGTGTTTCAGGAACCTAGGCAGGCGCAGGAGAGATGCTCCAACTATCAATGTCATAGGACAAATGTTTGACCTAATGTTGGGGCAGGTAATCTATCCAAAATATTTAGACCTTGGAAGCCTTGTAGTCGATTTCCACATCAACGGCACCATAATTCCCTATACCCTGATTGAGCTAGGGCCTGCCATTAATCTAATGACCAAAGACACTATGCTCAAGCTAAACCTTCAGGCTCCCTAAGGAAGAACACAATAGTACTACAGTTAGCAGACCACTCCACCGTGACCCCCGAAGGGATTATGGAAGATGTAATGGTCTGCATAGATTCTTGGGAGTACCCTGCTAATTTCCTAGTTCTCTAACCAAAGACAAATCTCACTGGGTATCCTCTCATCCTGGGAAGACCCTAGTTGGCTACTGCAGATGTCTACATCAATTGTCAAGCTAGGAACATGACAATCAAGAATGGGCATATGTCCAAGCAGCTAGTCCTATATCCCCCTGCCCAACCTTTGTTAGAACATGATTTAACTCTCTAGTTGGAGAAGGAAGATGACGTTGAAGTTTATTTTGCACCACTATGTGTAGTGGAAGCTACCATTGGGGGGGGGGAACACAAACTGAGGATGATCTTATTGAAAACATGATTCAGAATCTACCCCCCAGTGTGTTGCCATTAGAAGAGCTGGTGGAAGAAACCCAAGCCAATAGTTTAGTTGACCTCTGTGTGGCTGACCCAACCTCTCTTCGAATTAAGAATATGGAATTCAGCCTAGAAAGAACCTTGAAAATCAACTCATCCCTATCCACCTCTCAGGATAAATAATTGTGTAGCTTATTAAGAAACCACTTGGATGCTTTTGCTTGGAGCTATAAGGAGATGAAGGGAGTGCAACCTTTAGTCTGTACTCATCACATTTACATTAAGGAAGACTACAAACCAGTTAGACAGCCTTAAAGGAGGATGAATCCAGCCCTTAAGGACATTGTCAAAGAAGAACTACAAAAGCTACTAGATGTAGGATTCATCTACCCTATCTCTGACAACGAATGAGCCTTTCCTTTGGTGCTAGTGCCAAAGAAAAATGGGAAGTGGAGAATCTATGTCGATTATCAGGAACTAAACAAGGCCACCAAGAAGGACCATTTTCCTTTGCCTTTCATAGATCAAGTGTTAGATGGCCTCGCAGAGAAGAAGTTCTTCTCCTTCGTAGATGGGTTTAGCGAGTACAACCAGATCCAAATCAGCCTGGAAGACCAAGAAAAGACCACTTTCACTTGTCCTTGGGGTACCTTTGCATATTGGGTCCTTCCTTTTGGATTGTGCAATGCTCCCACTACTTTCTAGAAAGCAGTATTGAGTATATTTACTAAATTGGTTCATGATGCAGTGGAAATCTATATGGATGAATTTACCCCTTATGGTTCTAACTTCCAGGAAGCTTTCTCTAACCTAGGAAAAGTTTTGGACAAGTGTATTGAAATGAACCTATCCCTTAGTCCTAAAAAATGTGAATTCTTGATGACTGAAGGGACTGTGCTAAGTCATGCAATCTCTCAACAAGGATTGCAGGTGGACCCCAACAAATTGCCATCATCCAAAGGGTCCCACCTCCTCAAAAGGTAAGAGATGTTCGAAGTTTCCTAGGTTTAGTAGGGTGTTATAGAATATTCATTAAGGATTTTAGTAAGCTAGCCTCTCCATTATTTGGTCTATTGGGAAAATATGTTGAGTTCATATGGACTAACAACTGTCAAGAGGCTCCGGATACCTTGGAAAGTAAACTGGTGACTACCCCAATTTTGAGAGGTCCAAACTAGGACCTACCTTTCCACATTCATACAAATGCCTTGAACAAGCGATAGGAGCAGCCTTGGGGAAAACTGAAGAGAAGTTGCCTTATGCCATATAGTTTTTAAGTAAAAACTTGTTGAAGGCAGAATTAAACTACACTGTAACTGAAAAGGAGCTCCTAGCTATAGTACATTCCCTAAATAAGTTCAGAAACTACATCACTAGCTATCAAACATTTGTACACACTGATCATGCTACAATAAGGTATTTAATGAACAAACCAGATGTAAATTCTCACATTATTAGATGGTTTCTTTTATTGCATCAATTTGATTTAACCATTGTTGTTGATTCTTTATCTAGACCAGATCTACCTACATGTGAAGAAGGAATGGTGGATGATCAGATGCCAGATGAAAACCTATTTGCTATCTCAGTACTCTCTCCATGGTTTGCTGATATAGAAAATTACTTGGTTTCTGCACAGTTCTCACCACAACTGTCCTCAAAAGAGAAGGGCAAGATTGTGATGAAAAGTGCCCCTTTCACCTGGATTCTCGGTAATCTCTTCAAACTTGGCCCAGATAAGGTTTTGAGGGGATGTGTTAGGGACGAGGAAGTTTTTGACATTCTCCTAACCTGTCATGATGGGCCCTGTGGGGGCCATTTTGTAGCAAAGAGGACTACCTTCAAAATCCTGCAAACAAGGTATTGTTGGCCCACTCTTCATCAAGATGTAAGGAGATATATCAGCCAATGTGAGCAATGTCAATGGATGGGGAAACCTACTCCAAGGGATGAGATGCCCCTGCAACCTCAAGTGACTTTCAAGCCATTTGAGAAGTGGGGCATGGACTTTGTGGGTCCTGTCAATCCTCCTTCAAAGTAGAAATCTTACATCATTGTGTGCATTGATTATCTAACAAAATGGGCAGAAACAAAGGTGATCAAGGCAGCAACACAAGAAAAAGTAGCTGAGATTTTCAAAGAGAATAATTCTACAAGTTTGGATATTCAAGAGAATTAGTCACGGTTTAAGGGAGTCAGTTTACCTCTAGTCTGATTGAATACCTGCTCACAAATCACAAAATTAAGCATAGAACTTCCACCCCTTATCATCTGCAAGCAAATGGATAGGTTGAAGTCACTAACAGAGCTTTGGAAGGGATTTTGACCAAGGTAGTGATCAGCAGCATAAAGGATTGGACAGATCGATTGGTTGAGGCCACCTGGGCCTACAACACCACTTGGAAGACCACCACAAGGTTCACACCCTATGAGTTGGTCTATGGGAAGAAGGCTTTGTTGTCAATAGAATTTGAATATAACACACTGAGGATGGTAGCTCAGTTGGACCTAGATCTCAGTGATGCACAAAAGGAAAGGTTACTTTAGCTAAATGGATTGGATGGGCAAAGATTGCAGGCCTTGCTCCACTCAGAGGTAGTCTAGCTTCAAAGGAGAATATGGTGTGACAAACACCTCAAAGAAAAACAATTTCAAGAACAAGATTGGGCGTTGTTGTATGATTCAAGGTATGAAGATTTTAAAGGCAAACTGAGGACAAGATAGCTGGGACCGTACACAGTAGAAAAGTGCAATGGTAATGGTTCAGTTCTGATCAAGACCATCAATGAAGAAGTGATCCCCATGCTTGTCAATGGGCATAGGTTGAAAATCTACAAGAAGCCCCTCTTCAAGCAAGAATTCAATGAAACTCTGAGTAAAATAGTGCTAGTAGTGGAGTAAGTCTCTGCCTCCACTCCACCCACAAAAAAAAGGAGAGAAATGAGGATAATAAAAGATTCCTGGGTGAAAACCTCCCCTTGGAGGTGCCTAGAGCAGGCAGTGAGGGTGAAAACCTCCTATAAGCGCCCCAACTATCTCATAAAAAAAATGAAAAAAGAAAAAACACAGAAAAAGTGAAAAAACAGGAACATAAAATTAACTTCTTTTGAATGCATTGCAAATTCCAGGAGGGCCATAGAAGAAAAAGGGACATGGTGAGCCAAATACACCTCTGATAGACCATTTCTCCATCACTATTGTCTTTCTCTAGTCCCTGGTCTCACATGTTCTGGAAATTATACATCGTAGAGGAGGCTTTGTGCATTCTACAGGAGGCTCCTGTAGAAATCACAGAGAGCTCAAAATCAAGTCCAGAAAAGGATCAAAGGGCTAAAAAACTTGTTCAAAAGACCTATGGACCCCTTTACCACCATTCATCCTCCTAACTCTCCATTTCCACACCTGCACCACTACATTTCCACTCGCTTCTTTTTGTTATGAAACCAACTCACAAAAAGATAGAAAAGATAGATCAACGCCTTAGAATTCAGACTCTTCGAGGGGGCAACCTCCTTTAAATTACATAAATGAACAATTCTTGTATGATACAAATGAAATACCTCCTTTCTATATATAGGAGTCTAAGGGGTCATAATATAATCAGAGTCGACATAACAATAATAATCTAAGGGCAAAATAATAACAATAGTGGGATGCTATGGGGCACAATAGTAACAATATGGGCACTACATGGGTACATTAATATAATAAGTGGATTGTACTAATAACAGTAAGGGGTTACACTAGTAGTATAGGGGCCTAACACGCCCCTCTCCTTCAAAAAGTGTTGTCCTCAACGCTTGAGTAGTTCTTGATGCTTCTGTATAAAATTCTTGTCCTCCCATGTGGAATTTTCAGCGGGTAAGTTCTTCCACTTGATGAGATACTCTGAAATTGATCGATTTCGTAGTTGTCGGGTTCTTGTTTCTGTGACTGCTCCAGGTTCCAATGTGATTTTTTCTTCCTCTTCAAGTTTTGGCAATATTGTTTTCATAGGGATCTTCTACAACTTTTGAATGAGTGGCCATACTTCTTCATCCTTCTTCCATTCATCCCTTGCTTCGTTTATCCAATCTGGTCGGATAATAGAAATAGCACAAAACAATGCTTCCACATCCTCATCCTTTCTTGAGAGTGCATATGCAACAAAATTTTTCTTCCATTTTCTATAGTTGATGTCAAATTCATAACCCAACATATTTGTGACACATTTTTTATGTTCTTCTAAAGATAATAGTTGTTCTAAAAAGTATTTAAGACTATCATGATCCACTTTTACCTTGAAGTGTCTTCCCATTCGATAAGGTTACCATTTCTTAAGTGCATGTAGTATTGCCAACATTTCCTTCTCATAAATAGCTTGATTGAGATGTAGCAATAAAAATACCCAATCACCTACATCAAAACATTTTTCACTACGATATTGATCTACCTATTGTTTCATTTGATTTTGCACTAAAGTGGCGTTATCCTTTAAAGGTTGGAAAACTTGTTGTTGATGCTCGATGTGATATTTCACTACTTGAATCCTTTTCTTCTTGATATGTCCTATCTTTAGAGTTTGAGGAGTGGTAATTTCTTTCAATTCTTTACAAGATATGGTCGGATTCATTTCTTGGTGCTCAATGTGATCTTGCACTTCTTGAACATTTTTTTTCTTGATATGTCCTTCTATCTTGATAGTTTGAGGAGTGGTAATTCTGACCAATGAATTACAAGATATGGTTGGATGCATTTCTTCTTTCTCGATGTGATATTTCACTTCTTGCACCTTTTTCTTCTTGATATTTCACTTCTTGCACCTTTTTCTTCTTGATATGTCCTTCTATCGTGAGAGTTTGAGGAGTGGTAATTCTTCCCAATGCTTTACAAGATATGGTCTAATCCATTTCTTCTTTCTCTGGGGTTGGGTCTTGGCGTATATCCTCTTCTTTTGATGTTTCTTGATCCCTTTATTCCTCCTCTTCATACTCTATGTAAAATAATTTCTTCTCAGCACACTTATGAGCTTTAGTGCATTTGCTATCATAATTGTAACAAAGCCCTTTTTCTCTTTTTTCTTCCAATTGTTGTGGTGTAACCCTTGTAGGTTGTGGAAGGCTAGGAGAAACAACACTTCCATCTTTATAGTTGTGAGGGGTGGACTTTCTTGTTGCCATAATTTTACTTTCCACTATGTAACAAAGCCATTTTACTCTCTCCAATTGTTATGGTGTTGCTCTAAAGAAGGTGTTTCTCTTTGTATCCTCATAATGTGCTATCATTTCCTCCATGAAAATTGACCACGTAACAAGTTGTTTAAGAGAAAAAAGCCCTTTATACCATAAAAAATGATCTGGTTCTAAATATGAAGATGCAATACATACCTTTTGTAAGAGTGGTATACTGTGTAGATCAAAATATTGCTCCATCCGAAGTATCCAATTTACCAGATCCTTGACATCAAACTTCCTCATATCACCTTTTCTTGATTTTAGGAGCTTGATATTGAAATGACTATAACTTTGTAATTTCGGCTCTTCCACTTCTGAAATTGTGACTTGCAGTAGCCCTCTATGTCCTCTTTCGAATGCCACCAATCTGATCAAATTTAGATTCTCCAAGAAAGAGTTATGCACAATCTCCCAAGATGACCTGATTATATACCTTTTTAGAATAGCGAAATTGTAGGAAGTGCCACATGTCACTGTTTTGACCTTATGATCTGAAAGATATGTACAAGAAACTACAGTCCATCCTCTTTCTGTAACTTCTTATGAAATTTCAATCTGATGCTCAAAACAAAAGTTATGATCATTTTCCCAAGGTCACCTATTTGGAATGTAATTCAGGAGTCTACAAAAATACCAACTTCCTCAGATCATATCTCCGCAAATATAGTGCAAAAAGCTCTGAAATTCAGACCAGAGGTTTAGCACGATTTCGTCTCAAATGTGTTTTTTTTTTTTGCTTCTAAAACGTCACAGAAAACAATTTATAGCGAAAATGTTACAATGACCTATTTGGAGTAGTGAAACCCAAGAATCCAAAGCTCTAAAACCAAATGTTATGAATCCAGCTCACAAAAAGATAGAAAAGATAGATAAACACCTTAGAATTCAGCCTCTTCAAGGGGGAAACCTCCTTTACATTACATGAATGAATAATTCTCGGATGATACAAATGAAATACCTCCTTTCTATATATAGGAGTCTAAGGGGTCATAATATAATTAGAGCCAACATAACAATAATAATGTAAGGGCACAATAATAACAATAGTGGGCTTTCATGGGACACAATAGTAAAAATATGGGCACACTACATGGGTACATCAATATAATAAGGGGGTTGTAGTAATAACAATAAGGGGTTACACTAGTAGTATAGGGGCCTAACACTTTCTTCCCTGCACAAAAAACACAAAAATCTTGTTTCTTTTGTTTTAAAAAAAAATAAGGAATAAACAACCAACATCCTTAACTTATCTCTTACCTAGTGCATACTAGTTGTTTTTCCTCGACTGACAAAACCTTCCTCAACTATCTTTCCAAGTCCCTACTCAAGCCTCAGCCAAAATTTTTAGAGGGAGAAGCAGTTACAGAAAATCCTGTAGGATTCCTGTAGCAGCTGATCCCCTTAAAAGCTGAGCTCTAGAGGAAGGGTCAGTACAACCACAAATGTATAAAATGTTCAAGGAGATGGACCTGATTGAATATCACCAGTACAAGGTAGCCAAGCCACCAATTCAAAAGCCATGGGCGCCAGCAACAACAATCCATGAATAGAACGCCAATGTCTGAGCATGCAACAACACGGTAGCGACTAACAGGTAAGTGACTAAACCCACTCCTCTATTGCATGAGTATAATTTAAAAACTACATGGAGAAGTGAGATGGTTGTGATTAAATGACATCAGTGGCGAGCTAACTATCCACCCTCCTCTAGTTCAAACAACACCCTCGTCCAATTCAAACAGCATGCCTCGTCCAGTTCAAACAGCACCGTCGAGTTCAAACAATGCTCAGTGGGTGCAACCAGTAAGTGTGATCAGTCCGCTCGAGAGAAACTCAAAATAGGTAGTGGTGGCGTATAACGGGAATGATGGAAGTGATTGCGGGTAGGCAGCATGAAGCTCCATAATGTCACTAAAGTAGGGACCAACGGCCTAGACGGGGATAACACACCCCTCCTGCCACCTCACCTCGTCACTGCAGAACACTCCCGTAAGTTTAAGTACGCTACAGTAGACCACCTCCACCACCTTTGTTTTCATTTGTATTGATGAGCTGTCGGCTATAGCAACCTACCTACCACCTCCAAAGCATCAAAACAGTCGCTCTCTATCAATTTGAGAACCCTTCCACTTATCAGACTCTTCAAGAGCGTTATCGGACTCTATAGGAGCAGAAACATAGCCCTACAGAAGCCTTCCTACAAGAGGGCCAGTGAATAACACCGAAGAGGAATACTCAGGATTTCAAGACAAATTCAAGCTGAAAAAGGTAGGCTAAGTAAAACCCACTCTGCATTTCCATATATATACTAAAGGTGGTGGGATTCAAAGCAGAGTATTAAGTTGAAAAGAAGGGAAAAGTGAGAATAGAGTTTGCCTGTGTTTTTAAAAAAATATATACAGTTTCTTCATTTACTCTTTGCACTGAAACACTATCTCTTTCTCCTCTGTGATATTCTTCTCTATAAAGAGATGATGCAACTCTATAAAATTAAGCCTGTAAAAAAGAAAATTTGCATTGGGTAGTCTGCTTATTTTGCAAAAGAAAAAAACACTATCCTGTATACTCTCTGTTTTTTTAAGATATTATTTCCCTCAAACAAACCAAGAAGTAAATTAAGTTTAAGAAGAAAGTTTGAAGGGAAGGAAAGTTGCAATTGGGTTTTGTTAACAAGGAAGAACACGAAACACTCTCTCTCTGGTTCCTGAAAGAAAATCTCAACTGTTCCATTGTTTCCGGGTTTGAAATTTGCTGCCTTCCTCCTCATTTGAGAATTTCCAACAGTCTGTGAACATCATGACAGGGGGTTTTATGAGAAAGGATCCTCTGAATTCAACTAAGCTACATGAACATCTAGAAGTGGTAGCCCTATTTACCAAGGAAAATTGGATGCATTTCTTTGAGAAGTTTCATGGGTATGATGAGGAAGTCACAGAGGAATTTTTATTGTCTTTAAAACCTCACTCAAAAACCCATGCCATCATCAATTTTAGGGGTCTAACCATAGAATTTACACTGGAGTTCATCAGCAAGATTACAAGTCTCCCACTTGGACTCCCCTGAAGTAAGGAAGAAAAAGCACTGGGCCAAGTTGCCAAGAAGACCTTTTTCCAACCTAATGAACATCCTATGGAGGATAAGAATGGCATTAGGAGGACAAGTATACCTTATCCATGGGGTGAGGTCAGTTATCAGATCATGAAATATATCTCTTGTGAAGAAAGATACAACATAGTTTATGGGTATCATTTCAAATTGTTACATGAACTAAGATATGGCATGGACATTCCTGTATCCAGAAAACTTAGTATTCCATATTTTCTCCTCCAATCCTTGATAGAGTCTAGCACCAAATTGAAGGCAGGGGTTCCAGACCAATTGGCTCACCATGGGCTAATTAAATTGCTAGTGGAAGATGCCCTCCACACTTGCATAATCCCTATAGCTTGGGAGATTTTCAAAAATATGACTGAAGAGGATGATATAAAAACTCACACTAATGACCTTATTCCATCTAGAAGTGAAGAGGAGGAACAAAAAGGGGAAGCTCAGAAGGAAATCCATGAAGAAGACGAACCCCACATAGTAGAAGAAGGAAACGAGATAGGAGAGCAGAAGCATGACACCACCACAGATGAACCTAAAACGGAGAAGAAGAAAGAATCAAAAGCAGAAAAGGGTAAAACCACAACAAAGAAAAAAAGAGGCTAAGAACTGAAAAGAAGAAGCCTAAGACAGTTCAGAAAAAGGGTGCCACAGGAAAAGAAGCAACTAAGCAAGCAACAGAGAAAACAACACCAGAGATAACAGAAACAAAACTAGCAGAAATAGGAAAAACAACAGATGAGGAAGAAGAAGCAAAGGAAGAAGAAGTGTCTCCTTAGACTATTTTGAAACCAGCTCACAAAAAGATAGAAAAGATAGATCAATGCCTTAGAATTCAGCCTCTTCGAGGGGACAACCTCCTTTACATTAAACAAATGAATGATTCTTTGATGATTCAAATGAAAAAACCTTATTTCTATATGTAGGAGTCTAAGGGGTCACAATATAACCCAGCTAACCTAACAATAATAATATAAAGGCACAAAAATAACAATAGAGGGATTCTATGGGGCACAGTGATAACAATATGGGGACAATAGGGGCACATCAATATTAATAAGGGATACAAGTACAATAATAATGGGGTAATCACTAGTACTATAGGGACCTAACATGCCCCTCTCCTTCAAAAAAGTGTTGTCCTCAACAATTGAGTAGTTTTGGATGCTTCTGTATAAAATTCTCATCCTCCCATGTGGAATCTTCAGTGGATAAGTTCTTCCACTTGATGAGATACTCCGAAATTGATCAATTTCGTAGTTGTCGAGTTCTTATTTCTATGATTGCTTTCGGTTCCAATATAATTTTTCCTTCCTCGTCAAGTTCTGGCAATATTGTTTGAACTGAGAGTTTGTCACCTATAACCTTCTTTAAGCATGAAACATGGAAAACTGGGTGCACTCGAGAAGCTGCAGGAAGCTCCAATTTGTATGCCATAGTACCAATCTTTTGCAACACCTTGTACGGACCATAATACTTTGGTTATAATTTATTATCCTTGTTAGCTTGCTTGAGGGACATTTGTTTATATGGTTGTAGCCGTAGGAATACCCAATCACCTACATCAAAACTTCTTTCGTTACAATGTTGATATTCCTATTGTTTCATTCTATTTTGTGCCAACACGAGGTTATCCTTTAAGAGTTGGAGGACTTATTGTTGATTCTTGATGTGATGTTTCACTTCTTGAACCTTAGAATTTTCTCTTAAATATGATGTGACAAATGGTGGTTGATATCCATAAAGTTCCATAAATGGGGTCATTTTTGTTGCTATATGGAAGGAAGTGTTATACCACCATTAAGCCAAACGCAACCATTTGACCCATTGTGTTTGTTTATCAGAGATAAAATAACAAAAATATCCTTCCAAACATTTGTTTACTATCTCAGTTTTCCCATCAGATTGAGGACGATAAGATGAGCTATGAGCTAACTAAGTACTGAGACAAGGAAATAATTCTGTCCAAAAATTTCTAGTGAAAATGGGATCTCTTCCACTTACAATAATCTTTGGGTTTCCATGTAGGTTTTGAATTGTTTCCATAAATGCAGTAGAAATTGCACTGGCTTTAAATGGATGTGATAATGCACAAAAGTGTGCATACTTGGTAAGTCTTTCAGCTACTACCATGATGATGCCCTTTCCCTAAAACTTGGGTAAGCCTGTGATAAAATCCATTGAAACCTCCTCCCGACATTGGCTTGGAATGGATAAAGGTTGTAATAGACCCGAGGTCTTAATTGTTTCAACTTTATTTTGTTGGTAAACCAAACATTCTGACACAAACTTTTGAATATCCAATTTAAGGCCATCTCAAAAAAATTCCTTCTTAACCTTGTGGTAAGTTTTTAAAAAATCCTGAGTGCCCTCCTAAGGGAGAAGTGTGCAATTCCATAAGAATCTTTTGTTTGAGTTCAGAATTCTTATAGAGGTATAAGCAATATTTGTACCATAAAGAATCATTTTTCCAGCTAAATGTATCAAATGTACTGGAACCTTATTGTCATTTGAAACATCAGGCCTGATGTACTAGAATCTTGTTGTTTCAAATGTACTGGAATCTTTGTTCCTTTTTTAGAAGCTTTGTCATACCGTTAGAGCTTATTATCTTTCCCGGTTTCCCTGTAATACCCCTTAATTCAAATTCCTTTCCTTCCATAGAAAATTTCATGAAAATTGCTTGAAAATTAAAAGTTGTTGTACCCAAGGATTGTAGTCATTGGACTCCTAATACAACATCAACACCTCCCACTGGAATGGAAAGCATTGGGCTAGTAAATACATATTCTCCCATGGATAGTTTGATATTATGGCACTTTCTAGAGTAATTTATCATTCTTCCATTTTCAACCATCACTTGACACTCTGATGTTGTATATAGGAAGCAATTCAATTCTTTTGTTATCTCACGATGAATAAAATTGTGGGTACTTCCTAAATCAATCAACACTATTACCTTTTTCTTCTTGATTTTTCCTTCTATCTTGATGGTTTGAGGAGAGGTAATTCCAGCCAATGCATTACAAGATATGGTTAGATTCATTTCTTCTTTATCTAGGCTTTGTTCTTGGAGTATATCCTCTTCTTTTAACCTTTCTTGCTTGTTTTCTTCTTCCTCTTCACAATCTATGTAGAATAATTTCTTCTCAGCACACTTATGACCTTTAGTGTATTTGACATCACAATTGTAACAAATCCCTTTTGCTATTTTTTCTTCCAATTGTTGTGGTGTCAACCTTATAGGTTGTGGAAGACTAGGGGCAATAACACTTCCATATTTATAGTTGTGAGTGGTATGCTTCCTAGTTGCCATAATTTTGCTTTCCATTTTTCTTGCCAACCTGAATGCCTTCTCTAATGAATCAAGTTCCCAAAGGAGAACATCATTTTGGATATTATCCTTTACAGTCCCTATGAACACATCAATCCTATGCTCCTCTGGAATATTTTTTACCCTTATGTTCAATTTTTGGAACTCCTCAATGTGCTCCATTTTTTAACCCTTTTGTTTGAGACTTATCAAATGCCTAAAAAGTGTTGCTTTTTGTATCCTCATAATGTGTTGTCAATTCTTTCATAAAAATTACCCAAGTGATAATTTGTTTATGAGAACAAAGCCATTGATACCATACAAACTAATTTGGTTCCAAATATAAAGTTGCAATACGTACCATTTGTGTGTTTTGCCCATTATTTAGATCGAAAAATTGCTCCATCTGTAATATCCATGTTGCGGGATCCTTGCCATCAAACTTCCTCATATAGATTCTTGGAATATGGTGGGTCTTTGATCCAACATTAGATTCTATCAAATCATGATTAACATTTCTTTTTTTCGCATCATGAGTTTCCTTTACTACACTTTCACCATTGGTAAGTATTTCTTGTAGAAAATTTGTCAAATATGTATTGAAATCTGCCATGCCTATCTTCAAATCATCCATATTAGCTTCCACACCATTCATCTTAGCTTCCACACCCTTTATCTTAGATTCCACGCCATTTATCTTAACTTTTGTTAGCTTTTTGTGAGAGTGACATTGGTTGCACTTGGTCTTGTAATTTTGATATATCATGTAGCATTTCTTCCTCTTCTTCATGAGTCATGCTAAAGCTTTTAGCTTGCTTACTAGGTGTTTGAATTTTCTTTTGTCAAGGCATCAGTTACTGATAATAATGATCTACTATGCCCTTTTAATTCCTTCAAAATAACTTTTCAAACCAAGCTTAAGCAAAAATTTAAAAAAATATACACACCTTTTTTCACTTTGTAGGAGCTCGATATTGCCTCTGATGTATCTCTATAATTTTGGATCACCCAGTTAGGAAATTATGGCCTACAATAGCACTCTGTGTCCTCTTTCCAATGCCACCAGTCTGATCCAAATTGGATTCTCCAAGGAAGATTTATGCCAAATCTTCCACAGTGACCTGATTATAGACTAGTTCAGTAGAGCGAAATTGTACAACCTGCCACGTGTCCCTATTTCAACCTTTGGCTCTGAACAATGTATAAAACAAACTATAGTCTGTCCTATTTTTGTAACTTCTTACTAAATTTCAATCCGATGATTAGAGAGAAAGTTATGACGATTTTCCCCAGGTCACCTGTTTGGAATGTAATTCAGAAGTCTGCAAAAAGACCAACTTCCTCAAATCATTTCTCCGCAAATATAACGCAAAAAGCTCTGAACTTTGTAATTGAGGTTTAGTGACATTTTGTCTCAAATGGGTATTTTTTTCACTTCTGAAACGTCAAAGAAAAAAAATTCATAGCGAAAATGCCACGATGGCCTATTTGGAGCAGCAAAACCCTAGAATCCAAAGCTCTAATACCAAATGTTATGAAACCAACTCACAAAAGGATAGAAAAGATAGATCAACGCCTTAGAATTCAACCTCTTCGAGGGGGCAACCTCCTTTACATTACACAAATGGATGATTCTTGGATGATTCAAATGACAAAACCTCCTTTCTATATATAGGAGTCTAAGGAGTCACAATATAACCCAGCTGACCTAACAATAAATAAAGGCACAAAAATAACAATAGAGGGATTCTATGGGGCACAATAATAACAATATGGGGACAATAGGGGCAAGAAAATATTAATAAGGGATACAACTACAATTGTAATGGGGTAATCACTAGTATTATAGGGACCTAACAGAGACAGTAGCAAGAGAGGCAACAGTTGTTCTTGCTGCACTTAGTACTCCAGCCAAGCCCAAAGGAAAAAGGAGGAGACAACCATCTATGTACTTTAGGGCTCGAAAGAGCACCAGAATAAAGATGGGGAAGCATCAACCACCTTCAAAGGATCCCATCATCTTTGACGATGTCCCTACTGCAACAAAGGAGGAACGTCCCTCCAAAACCCCCATCACTTACGAAAGAGGAAGTCCTAAGACCTCTACTTGGAAAGAAAGGATCAAACTAATGGACTCCAAAACAGTCCTACAAGAGGCACAAACCTCTCTACAGGAGACATTGGCAAAGCTCCAAGAGACTAAGAAACTTGAAAATAAGGCATAAGAACAACCCAAAGAGGAAGACAAGGCAAAAGAGATACTAGAGCTTGGACCTCAGCCTAACTTAGGCTCTTATTACAACCTTCTTGAAGGAGGAAAAATTATCCCTCAAAAGTTTGCAGTCCCTCTTTTCTTCGAGCTATAAAAGGAAAGAGTAAGGACCCATACATGGATGCAAATTGCAAAATCAAAAGGGGTGGAAGACATTAGGCACATGGAAAACAAATTGAGGGAAATGGGAAAGAAATTGAGCATGGTCAGGCATACAGAAAGCATCAGAAGAGCTCAATTAGAGGCAGAAAATGAAATGTTAAAGAAACATCTACAAGAAAGGGAACCTCAAGGAGGAAATGAGCTATCAATCTTAAAAATACAGCAACAGGAAGAGAAACCCTAGGCAGATAGTGAGACATTGGTAAGACAACAATGAGAAAGGGACTCCCAGGCAAAAAATTGGGTGTTGATCTTGAGAAGGCAGCTACAGGAAAAGTAAGCCCAATTAGCCTACATGGCCAGCTAAGCTATGGAAGCATTACAGTGCAGGCAACTAGCCAAATCATATGAAGTGTACCTCAAGGATCATTGGCTCCAATTTCAGATCAATACACTGGCCCAGAGGGGCACAATACCTTTTCAGGATTATGGCCAATTCATGCATCTATGTGATCACAGTTCAACTGAGGATAAAGCGAAGCTAGTAGAATTTTACTTGCACAACATGGCACTTACTGATATAAAATTATGGGATCCAAATGCTACGATGGGAGACTTGCATCTAATGGCCATGGCATATTGGATGAGCCATGAAGAGAAAAGGGGAGCAGAAATCCAGAAAATGATGGCAAAAGAGATGAGTGAACTCCTGATGGTTAGAGAAGAACTAGCGGACCCCTTGGCTCTCATCTATGCCCAGCAACACCTTGCAGCTAATCCTCAAGTTGTCCCAGACTGTGTTGATAAGTAGGCCTAGGCTATTGCTCATTTCAAGGACATGGAGAAATTGTTTGGAGATGACTGCATTCATGCATGCATGAGAAGGTGGAACACATTGCCACACAATCTATGGATTAAGGAGTATCACTCCCCAAATAAAATGAGGGAAGCCATGAGGAGAGTGCCACTATATAAGCACTCTATGCAATGTTTGAAGGCCAATTGGATTGGCCTCAAATTCAGTCCTCCAATGCTCCCAAGACTGCTAGAAGGAGTAAAAGAGGAGGAATAATATAAACAGTGGGAAGAGATGGATAGAAAGGTAGGTTTCCATGATAAAGACGAATATATCACATCAGAAGCATGGGATGTTAGGGAATATATCAGAGCCATCAAGGAGGAAGAGTTAGACTAGTTGCTCAGAGGATGAGCAACCCATTCAGTAGGAGGTGATGATGAGCCCCAGAAATGGGTAATTATATGGGCTCATTTTGCCTCTTAATTCGACTTTATCCACCATTATAATTAGTTTATTGCATGCTTTTGAATATATTTATGCTAATGGAGTGAATTGCGTTAGTCATTTTGCCATGTAGTCTAATGTGTGCTTTATGCAGATTTTTTGGTCAATTTTAGACAAAGTCAAAGGATTTATGAGCAAATGGCAGCCAATACTCAAGGAAAATAGGGAAGAGGATTTGTAGGGGGGTGTCTCCTTCATTTATGACCCCTTTCCTTGAATCCTCCATTAGCAACTCGGAGCACAAATGTCCACATGATGCATCCAAGGGACAACCGAGCAAGTAAAGAAGGATTGTTGTTTATCTCTAGTTCTGGGAAACCGAGCTCCTTGATTTTAGGAGAACTGTTGGGAGAATCCATTTGTATGAATAAGGGGGCTTAGAGCCTCAGTAGGTTAGCCAGTGATTAGTATAATTTTCGCACTTTTGTGCAACACTTGTTCAGCTTATTTTTGAGCTTTCTTTTTAAGAACAGTTTATGTAATGTGACTTTTTGATATTCGAGATGAAATAGTTTTTGAGCCAACACTGATCTTTTTTAGAGGGCTGAAGGTCTTGGGTTAGGGCCCAACCCAAGTTTCTTATCACCTCTTTCTTTGTACTTATATGCTTTTGCTTCAGTTCATGAGTTAATTTATGTTACATGATTCATTTTACTTTGTAAGATTAGGTTGCTTTTGATGTTGTGCATAGTTGTTTTGTGTTTCAGTTGCTCAAGTAGGTGGTTGCAGTGACAAAACAAGATTCAAAAAGGCCAATAGTAGGCCCTGATCTCCTTTCTCCATTCCAGGGACTATGATTTGAGGTCAAGGCACTACTGTTGCCACCAAAAACACAGTTTTTCTCTTTCATGTAATTTCTAGTGTGATGACCTAATTCGAAAATATTGATATATTGATTCAGATTTAGTTGCCTAGATCATTTCTTGTTCTTTTACAATAGATCTCTTTGCATTATTTTCTATTCAAAGGTTACTGTTCATCATTTTCTATTTATAGGTTAGAAATTAAGTCAAGCTAGAAAAAAATTTATTTTCATGGTGTAGTTAGTTCTTTCTTTGATCAGTTTTTGTAAGTAGATGTGTAGATCTCTTGTAGGACACCTTATCTCACCATAAATCCATAAAGAAGCTAGCATGAGCTCACTTCTCTTAGATTTCTCAAGTGATTCACAACATTTCTCCAATCTGCCCTAATTCCTACATTTTTCTCCATAAGCTGCCCTCTTGCCATTTGAACAAATCCAACCATCATGTTCTTTCTTGATCTTCCTTGACAAGCTCCAGACACCTCAACACCTTCATCATTCCTTCAATTACTCTTTCCCATCATTTTTCCACCTTCAAAACTCCAAAAATAACTCTCGGCTCCTCCTGTAGATCTTCCTGTAGATCCCCTGCAACCTCTTATAGAATTCCCTGTAAGTGGTTTTTCGAAATCAAATTGCAATGGAAGTCTTTAGAAAGGTACTAGGGGCTTCTTAGGACCTCTCCACACCTTCCTCTACCTCTGAGCAAGCTAAATCCATCTTCATTTGCCACCAAACCTCTAGACAATCACAACCCGATAAATTACAAGCTTAATAATTTCACACAAAAACACTCAAAAGCACAAAAAGATGTTTCCTTCTCATTTATTTTCAGAAGTAGCATCAATAACTGCAATTTACCTTTCTAGTAGTCAATGGCACTCATTTCATCAATTTTCATCTCTTTTCCTGCAAAAGTAGGGTTAGTTGGTAAATTAGGGTTTGCTAGGGTTTGTGTTGCATTTAAGTTTTCCTTCTCTTTCTGTAAAGAGAATAGCCTCTATTGAGTTAACTTTCTTCCATCATAGCTAAAAGCTTCTTCTGGAAACTCACAGAAGTTGGCTTATGCTCCTAGTCTTCTTGCTCTGACTGACAAAGTGACAACCCGAAGTAAGAGCTAGTACTTGTGCATATAGCACCGTCGCTTCCAAGTTTGTTACAAACTATCGGGTTCATAAAAGTAAAGTAGGAAGCCCCAGGAGTTGCAAAATTATTGCTGCAATACTGGTGCTCACCAAAACCCTAGTATTCTGACTCGACATTTGTATAACGCCCTTCACATTATCATATGCACTAAACAATACAACATTAGATGAAATTTGTCTTTTAACTTGTGATTTGTGTGGAAAAAATCCTGTGTGCAATAAAAAATACAATTGTGGGGGAAAATGGGAAATTCTATCAGTTGTGTCAGCAACTCACTCTTGAACATGAGACTTTATTCTTCGTGTCAGGTTGGGATATCATCACTTCATAGTTGACCTTCCTGGGTTGGGCCATTCATTTTTTACTTCCATTTGATCTTTGCCACATCAACATGACCACCGTTCCTATGCATCCAAAATATTCCAAACTCTAGAGTCATGTTGTCAATATGTTCAAGGGTTGTCCTTCTATAGTTACACTCATTCCTGATTCTCTGTATCATTCGAAACCATTGTATCCCTTTTTCTCATGTCGATGATGTGGGATACATCATGGCCCTCCTTCGACACGATCACTTCCTGTCGACTTCATCTCATTTTCCGGGAATTTGGCTGAGAGACTCCCTTCTAGTACCTTAGAGCTTGCATGCCCTAATGGCAATTTCTTCACACTCAATGACAAGTTCACACCATTGGCTTTCGATCGGGTGATTTCATGAGTGTTCAAATTCAATTCCTTTATTCACATTTTATGGATTGTGTTGCTAGTACCTGGAGATCCATTGACATTATTGGTGGTTTCTCTCGTGCTTGTTAACGGTTCACATCATTGACTGGTAATCAAGTGACTTTCTAGCATGTTTGACTTCAACACATTTATTCACATGTTAGGATTTGTACTTTTATCGATGCATATTGGAGTGCAAGACCCTGGGCTCAGATTACAAAAGTCCAGGTTGCAAGGTGATGTGATATGATCATGCTGATATAACTATCTCTTTCATATGGACAGTTACGACCATACCATAAGTTGTTATATGTCATCTTTCTCATTGTTGGATGGATGCAACCATACCTTGGTTTTGATATGATCCTCCTTACTGGATGGCTACATCCATACCTTGGATCCATTTACATGATCATTCTTTGGATGGTTGTGTCCATACCACGATTCATGTATCATTTGTCAGAGTTTTTACTGATGTATATGTATCTATTCTTGCTTGCATATATACGTATACATCACTAAAAAATTTGACAAATGATACATCAATTGGAGTATGGATGCAACCATCCAAAGAATGATCATGTAAATGGATCCCTAGTATGGTTAGCAATTTGTGGTGCTAGTAAATTCTCAATGCGGACAAAGACAATTCCTCTAGCCCGAGAGAGTGGGTCTAGCCATAAACAAGCAATATAGTGAAAACCTCCTTAAGCTAGAATCAAATAAGAGGGCCTACCTCTTAGAACGTTGTTCCTCATGATGATGATCCTGCTTCCTTAGTCCAGTTATCTTTCATCTCCTTCCTTCGAATACCTAAAAAAAGCAAAAAAAAAAAACAAATGTGATAGCATATAAATTGCATTCAACCTACTTAACAAGTCAAGGAACATTAAGCCATCAAATGTAGGATAAAACTTTAATGTAGGAAATCAATCAATAGTTGTATTCATATAAATTCAGAAAGAGATTACAACCAATGGCTTGACATTTTTGGTCTCCTCTGACGTATCCGGGTTCCAACACTCCTGCTAGCATCTCATGGATAGCCCCAACAATGGAAGTTTTAACACTTTTTCCATTTAGTCTCAAACCAAACCAAACACACTATTCTCCCTCCACAAACATAAACTAGAGAGCTATAAGCTATGATATCTTGTTGGTTATTCAAGCTCCAAAAATACTAAGAATGGCACTAGTTTAGCTTGTAAAAGGAGGGGTTTATATAGGTTGGATAGAGGGTAGATGGTTCTTCTTATCATTGGAGAAGGCCTTATCTCTTGGCCTTGTTCCATCCTAATAGGGGAAAGGAACCCAAACTGACTTCCTCAGCTCTATCTAGCCCAACCATTTACCAGACTTCTGTTACAAAGCTTCTAGACCTAGAAGCTTCGACTCCATATTTAAAAAAATTGCCAAAAGAAGATCAACGTGATTGAAAAAGGGCTCAGTTGCGCCGTATGGCACTAGTCCTGGTTTTAATCTCTACAAATTGACGCGAGGAGGAAATGGGTCATTAGCGTTGATCTTGTTAATTAGGGTAAAAGGAAGATTCTTGGGAAATGATGCAAAAAGGGAATTGTTTTGCTCATGAAGAGGTACATAATGGGAGTTTCTTCATGATGGGAGAGCACGTAGGGTTCACTATAGAGGTCCTTCAAGATCGTGGAATGGGGAGTATAGAGATAATGACAAAATGCTATGTAACACATAGGCATGCCTCCCGGCGACAGAGCAGGCACCTACACAGGAGTTGTGCCTATGCTTGTGGGTGGGCACGTCAGGTCATTGGCATGCCCACTCGTAACATAGTAGGCATGCCAGGCATGCATGTTGTGCCATAGGAGGGGACACCCATAGTTGGGCGTGGCTACCTAGGGATCTATAACCCCCTAGCAAGTAAGGGGGTGATTCTCATAATCATCCTTCTAGCCTGATAGGGGCCTATTCTGAGAATCGGCTCCTAAGAAGGCAAGGGATGATTCTCAAAATCAGCTCTTGCTTGTGAGGGGGTTGATTCCAAGAATCTACCCTAGGTAGGCCAAGGGGATGACTCTCATAATTGGCTCTCTTCCTGCCAAGGGGCCACTATGTCACTGGCGGGTGTGCCCGCTTGGCAAGAAGGGGGTTGATTTTGAGAATTGGTCTTGTGCCTAACACAGGGTCATTGTTCCCCATCCATGCGCACTCGGCTACAACATGGCATGCCAATAGACCAGCATACCTACTGTGCTACAGGGAGCATTCCCACCAGCAACATAGTGGCCTCCTCCTATAATTAACACTTGGCATGCCACGAGGTTGATTTCCAAGGACTCATTCCTTGAGGGAAGGGGGCTAATTTCACAATCAACCACCTTCCTGCCATGGGCTGATTATGTCCACATCGGACGCACCCACGTGCATCACAGCGGCTCCATGGAAGGAATCAGCTCCATAGAAGGAAGGGGTTGATTCTCGTAATCAACACTTTCCTTCCAGAGGGGTGATTCCTGACCCCTAGCATGCCTGGGGGCTACTGTGCTCCAAGCGGGCACGCCCACTAGTGGCACAATGGCTACTTGGCAAGCAAGGGGTGATTCTCAGAGTTAACATGATAGCCTACTAGGAGTCGATTCCTGGAATTCGTATCTGGAAAGGAAGGGTGTCGATTCTGAGAATCATCTCCCTTAACTACCAATCATGCCCATGACTAAGCACACTCGCCTGGGACACAATGCCCCCTTGCCTACCAGGGGGTCATTTTTCCCTGAGCAAGTGCACCCACAGACAGCACAATCGCCCCCTATCAGGAAAGGTGGTGATCCTAAGAATCAACCCAATCCCTTCCCTGAAATCAACCCCTTGCAATCCAGGGGACCGATTTCCAGGGGTCGATTCCAGGGATCGGCCCCCTGGTTGATCAGAATTGGATCCTAAAAAATCTCTAAGTTTTCATGACTGCTTCAAATTATGCTAAAAGATTCAAGTATTAGAAAAGTCAAATCTATTAGAATGAATCCTCATAACAATTGTGGTTGTGGCCAGCGTGGAGAAACAAGGACCCTCAATCAAGCGCGTAAACCATTGGCCCATGGTAAAGCGTAATGGCACAAAACTGGAAAAATCAGAGGTTAGATCAAGAAACAGAGGTGGATTTTGATACACTATTATCACTAAGCCCCAATTGCGTATTGCAGGGCATCCCCCTTAATTAATGAAAGCCCCAAAACACCCAAACTTGAAATTGTTATAAAATTCGGAAAAGTAACTGTTTCGATTCAGTAGCGTGGGATTCCCCAAAACTGATAGGATATCAGAAGGCTTTGAGGTAGTAAGCAGTTTTTACTGAGTCCCGCTTGATGCCACACATTGAGTGACATGCATCTGGTGGAAGAGAGAGAAAATTGCTCACATCGGATGCGTAAACGTCATGTGACTCGTCTGCCCGATATGGAGGACGACTGTAGGATCTGGGAGGCCCAGATCGACTGTGGAGATACCTCCCAATGACTGACCAGATTAGATAGGTCAAAAAGCAAGATGACAGGGGATTTGAAATCTGATGTGGATGATGAGTTGGCAAATGATTCGCGTTCGTGGGTGATCCTGATGCAAACGGATTTAACGGACATTCGAATATGATTCAGGGAATCTGACACCTAGTTCATTAGCAAACAGGTGGCCACGTCCCTACAAGGCATTACCCAGTGATGATAATGCAGAGTATAGGAATTCGAATGGACAGAGGAGAGGAAACCAGAAGGCCAGACAATGGAAATGAGTGGTTAAAGAACATACTGGCTTTAAAGCCCTGAACTGACAGAAGCAGAGGACAGGAAAGACAACACAGAGAGGCAGATAGTGAAGAGACGTAGAAAGCTAATAGCAGAGAATGGAGAGTAGAAGCAGAGCTAACCTGAAGGCAGCATCAAGCCAGACAGAGCCAGCGAGAGTCAGAGAGTCTATGTACTTGATTGAAGGCTTGATAGGCTTAAGCAAACTCCTTGGCATAGGCCTGTCATACTATTGTGACCCTCAGAGGTCGAGTTTCAGTAAGGAGAGTCTGTGCACTCCATTCCTACTGACTTCATTCTGTTTAGTGAGTCTCGAATCAAGCTCACTGTTGTAAAAACTCTGCTTGAAATCATAATAGAGAGGCCACCACTGAAAGGCTGGACGAGGAGACGTAGCCTGGGAGCATTGGGTGAACTCCTCATTAAACTTGTTTTGTTTACATGTTTGACTGTTATGTTTTCTCTAATTGCCTCAGTGTCTATCTATTCTAGCAATCTTATCGATCTGTTGCATAAGTAACATAGGAAAATCCATGCACATGAGTAATACCTTTCATTCTTTGTCCTGGATAAATTCTAGATCAAGTGGTATCAGAGCTATAGGTTACTAAGGTTAGAAAAGCTTGTGCTGGATTTTGTTGTTGAATGCTAACTAGACCAAAGCTTGAGTTAGGAGAGGGAGATTTGGTTGAAACTAACCCGCAAATTGGAAGAGTCTATTCTAAGAGGAAAATGTCAGAAGAAAATCCCTTGGAATCAGACCCCAGTTCATGGATAGTTTTATGACCCTGAGATCCATGGTGGAGGAAATGTATAGGGACTTTAAGAAACATAGAGATTAAGATTCATCAAGCTCCAAACAAGACAAATGAGTAGAAGAATCTCTCCTCAATGACCATTCTAAAGGCAAAGGGAAAGAAGAAAAATTTCTCACACCTCCTAATAGCCCTGAAAATAAAAAGAAGACACCTTTGATTAAATTAGATGTTAAATTTGATTTACCAATATATGATGGAGAGTTGAATGCAGAGAAGCTGGATAATTGGATCAGATAGATTGATGTCTATTATAGAGTGCATAGCATTGACTCAGACAAGAGTAAGATTTAGGTGGTCAGCCTATGCCTTAGACACACTGCCTTGGTATGGTGTGAAGGCAGGACACAAGCTGGAATGAAGAAGCATGGAAAGATTCTTTATGTCTGGAGTGAATTTGTTTCTACAATTAAAAAGAAATTCTATCCACTAGCCTACATGTAGCAAGCCGATGATCTGGCAAAATCTTCGTCAACTAAAAGGGAAAAGTGTACAAGGTTACACCCAAGAATTTAGGAAACAAGCTTTGATCCTAGGAATTTCTTTAGACTCACTTGAGACTTTGTTGAAGTATATAGGTGGTCTACACAGCTACATGTGGCACACTATCCTCATGTTCAATCCCACTAGCATAAATGAGGTATCCGTTCAGGCTATGCATCTAGAAGCTAGAGGTAAGAATGGGAACCCAGAAGTTGGGGGATCATCCCAACCCACTATAAGAAAAAATAAAGAGAAAATAAAACAAAAATGGAAAGAGAGGGAGGCAAACACTGTATAGAAGAGAAAGTCCTCATGCACTCACTATTAGAAGGATGGACATGATGATGAAAACTACTAGATTCTGCATCCAGAGCTAAAACCTAAGAAGCTCAAGGGCAAGAAGAAGAAGACTGTGGCAGCTATTCAAAAGTATTTGGGGTTAGACTCAGGAGATGAAGCAACAATCACAGCCACAGGTATAAAAGGTAAAAATTCTAAAGCATCTACTAGTAATTCTGCACAATCTACTGATAATGAAGAAAATGAGAGAAAAAGACGTGAGCTTTTTCATATTCGAGTTATTTCCAAACACCAAAAGATTGATACTTTGTTTAATAGTGGCTCACAAGTAAATTTAATTTCTAAAGCAATTGTAAAGAAGTTGCGATTACTAACCACACCTCACAAGAAACCATATCCATTAGGTTGGCTATGTGATAAAGCAAAGCTACAAGTGACTAAACAATGTAAAATTAAGTTTTCTTTTCGGTCAGCATTTGTAGATGAGGTTGAGATAGATATAGTTCCTTTGGATATATGTGGAATTGTTTTAGGAAGTCCTTACTTGTATGATAGAAAAGTTATTTTCTATAGAGTTGAGAACAAGTATCTACTTGTTAAAGATGGAATCTAATATATTGTAAGAGCTCATAAGCTCAAGAATAATTATACTCTCATAAACTCAAGGTAGATGAAACAAATTGTAAATTCATGCAAACAATTTTTACTGATGGTTGTAAAGGAAAAGAAACCTGATAAAACCAATGTATTTTAGGGCTGTGATGCTAAACAGTAAGCTGATTTAGAAAAACTTGTTTCAGAATATGATGTATTGTTTCAAGAACCTAAAGGTCTGCCACCCAAAAAGGAAATAGTGCATGATAGAAAGATGGTCCATTACCTAACATCAGAATGTAAGGTTGTCTGCTTTGGAGAATGCATAAATCAAGAAGTAGGTACATGAGTTGCTCAAGAAGGGGTTCATTAGACCTAGCACATCACCATGTGGGTCTCCAATTGTTTTGGTGAAAAAGAAAGATGGCTCGTGGAGGATGTGCATTGATTACCGAGCACTGAATAAGATAACGATCAAAAATCGTTATCCCCTTCCTCGCATAGATGATCTATTAGATCAATTGAAAGAAGCTGTTTATTTTTCCAAATTAGACTTTCATAATGGCTATCATGAAGTCAGAGTCACAGAGTAAGATGCATGGAAGACTACTTTCAAAACAAAGCAGGGATTATATGAGTGGCTCGTTATACCTTTTGGCTTAGCTAATGCTCCTGCTACTTTCATAAGAGTAATGAATGATTACTCAGACCTTTTCTTGATTATTTTTTTATTGTATATCTAGATGACATTCTTATATTTAGCAAAACGTGGGAAGAACATTTAAAGCATGTTAAGCAGACACTAGATGTTTTGAAAAGAGAAAAAATTTATGTTAAACTCTCAAAATGTCAATTTGGAAAAACATCTCTGAATTATTTGGGACATATAGTAGGGGTGGTGAATTGAAGATAGATCCCTCTAAGGTTGTAGTCATTGTAAACTGGCCTAAACCCAAATCTGCTACAGAGATTAGAAGCTTCTTAGGAGCAGCACAATATTGGAGAAAGTTTATTTCTAAATTTTCCTTAATTAAAGCTCCCTTACATGCTTTAACAAGATTGAACAAGGTGTTTTAGTGGGGAGGCAAACAGCAGAAAGCCTTCGACACCTTGAAAGAAAAGATTAGTATAACACCAGTACTAACACTACCCGATCTTCAAAGACCATTTGAGATTGAAGCAGATGCCAGTGACTCTACCATGGGAGTAGTGTTGATGCAGCATGGTAAACCCATATGTTATCATTCTGAGACATTTAATTTTGCAGTAGTGAACTATCCCAAATATGATAAAGAATTGTATGCATTAGTGCAAAGTGTGAAAAAGTGGAAACATTACTTAATGGGGAAAGATATAGTTATACATATTGATCATAAACCACATCAATATCTATACTCCCAAACTAAGATGCAACAATCAAGACAAATAATGTAAACTTTGAAACGGGAACTGATACTCTTACCCATTTCATAGAGATGGCAAAAAAATGACCCGATTTTTAAAAGTGGTGATGCAGAATACACATGTTTTTTTTAGAACATGGTTTTTGGAACTTTAATTTTTTTCATGTTCAAGGATGAAATCAAGTTTTAGAATGGTAGTGATTTTCATGCTGATTTTAAAAAGTGGGTATTCTGCATCACACATTTTTTTTAAAAGACCTATTTTTTTGACTTTTAATTTTCTAGTGTGTGAAATGTGAAAAGTTATTTTCTAAATTTGATAGTTTTTGAAGTCGTCATCTTATTCATATTTTCTTGTTCTCTATCTTAATTTTTTTTTTTTAAGGGGGGTTTTTATTGTTTTGCGTTTTTAAATTAGAAAGTCGATAGTTTGAATTTTTAGATAATCTATATATTTATACATCCTTAATTAATTTTTCAATCCACATGAAATAAGTGTTTCTAAAAAACAACATTTTTTAACAATGGACATAAAATAACCATTTTTAACATAAATATAACAAAAAAATAAACGTTTTGATAATTTTTTGCTAGAATTAACATGTCAAAATCACAATTTTTATACAAAAATATTAACTAAAAATGGTCAAATAATAGTTTTTTTTATGAATTTCATGTCAAAAAAATAATAATAACAACTTTTTTTCAAAAAATAATAATTAACTTAAAAATCAATGCGAAAATCACAAATTACAAATATTGAACACATAACAACTTTAATTCATTGATTATTCTTTTCATGAAATGTCAGAGTCAAAACATTGCAAAGCTTGATTTCCAGGTATAACTTAAATTTAATCAACAATGTCACGTAATCCAAACTCTTCGTCCTCTAGAGTTTCATCATTGTCATCTTCCATAATATTTTCTGCTTCCTTTTGCGCATCTTCCTCTTCTAATGGGTCTTTGATGTCTGCAAATCTCCCAATATATGTCTTTCCAAACATTCCATGTAATGGTGGTTGGGGTTCCTTTGCCTTTTCTACCACACGTGATTCATTAAAGTCCCCTTTCCTCAACCCAATTTCTTTCATTTCATCTGGAAGAAATTGAAGAGCATTAATTCTTTGCTGAATGAAATTGCGTTGTAATGGATCTTTCTCAATTGCAATGCAATTTCTTCCTTTTTGAAGGCAGCATGCTAGTGTTGTACCTAATTATCAAGCACAAAAAGTTAATGAAGTAAATTAGTACAATGACATATTAATTAAAAAAAATAACATATTGAAATTCAATTCCATGTGGAAAAACCTACCTGAGCCAGAAAATAAATACAGAACCCAATCTCCTTCATTTGAACATATGTCTATAAGACCCGCCGCCGGTCGGGCGGGCGGGGCGGCCCGGGGGGTGGCCCTGCGCGGGCGAGGGGGGTGGAGGGGCTTTGGGAGGTGTGGGGGAGGGGCAGGGGCGGCGGGTTCGATCCACAATTTGTGCAACAATATGTGTATTTGTTGGATGTGATTGATGCGACATATATATATGTAAAATATTTGTAAAGATGGCCTAATATATTGATTCTACAAGGGGACTGGCTCACCCTTTTCAAAATATATATATTTATCTTAGAAGAATCATAAATTTTAGAGTTGTTTTTGTGAAATTTCGAACATAGATTTATTGCAATTACAAGTTTGATGGGTAATCCCTACACAATTAAAGTGCTCTAATTTATTGAAATCACAAGCTTGATGGCTAACTTGTGCACAATCTAAGTGAATTTCTGATTTCTCAGTTTTCACAGATTTCACATTCAATCACCCATTAAACTAGTCTCAAACAAACATGATCAAATATATTTAATTTAAATTTGTAGACTAATTTTCACTACATTTTTTATGGTGGACTTTCGGCAAAATTTGGCACAGATATTTAGAAACTTATATTTAATTCAAGATATTTAGAAACTTATGTTTAATTTGTAGAACTGGTGTCCCAGGGATTTTTTAGAGTGCTGAACCTATTTATATATTCAAAAATACATTTTAAACATGAAAAATACACATTCTATTCTTGAAATTATTTTTACCAAATTCTAGTAAAAAAATTTATTTAATCTATAAATTACACTAAACTTTTATGAAATCAAGCTCATTCCCATACCTAATAATGCAATTTAATACCTGGTAAACAACGCCATTCTATATAAAAGAATAATACAATTTATTAATTAATTATAAAATTTCCATATACCTAAAATATAATATTCAATATTAAGTTATTGACATAACTCATAATGCAATTTAATACCTCCGTAAACAACGCCATTCCATATAGAATAATAAAACGATTTATTAATTAATCATAGAAATCCATCCACCTAAAATATAATATTCAATATTAATTAATTAATTTATTGAATATTATATCAGCATTTTTCATCTATCTTTTACCGCAAAAAAGTCATGTATCATATTTCATCTATTACTTTAAAATGTTTATTATGGATCTGAACTTAATAATATATTACTATATTTATTATATTATAGACTAAAACAAGAAACTATTAAATAATATCATGGTGATTTGTTAATTAATATGATTATGATGCGTGTTTATTTTTTATTTAATTAAGTTGCATCTCAGTTATGTTAATAATATTGGATAAAATTTCAATATTAAAATAATAATGTTATAGGCTTAATCTATATTTTATAAATTAAGATATTATGATTAAATATCTAAATATGTAAACACCTAAACATTATTTATATATGAGATAAAGACATAATTATTCCAAAACACTTTATATTAAAAATTATTGTAACAAGTATAAGAATCAAATTAGAACTTCGTATAATCTAATTTAAAGTTGATCCAGCATAACATTACGTAGATCATAACAAGTACGAGATGGATCAATTTAAAAGCATCCTCAAGCTCAAAAAAAACTTAATATCTGATCTAAAAGTTCAGCATCAATTTTACAATATGCAACCACTGCCTCTAATACTATCTTTTTCGTTTTCAATTTATTGCAATAATATTTTAATTTTATGGCATTTGTTGTATGATTAGGTGAAATAGAAATTGAAATTGTTCCATCCAATATATTATATTCTACTAAAGAAATTTAGAAGGAAATGTCAAATTGTGTAAACTATTTTCCTTGTACTTCTCTAATTCAAGTTGGCTTGGAGAACATTTCGTGGCTAATTTGTAACAACTAATTTTTTTTCCCATTTATCCCGAGTATATTAATTAAGATACAAGAGAATTTTATTAGAAATTGGATAGCAGAAGAGGCACAACATTTCATCATTTGCCTCATAAAAATAAAATAAAAAATTAAACTAATAAGAATTCAACCAAACACATTTTATACCTTTCATCACTTACAACCTCTAACCTTTTAAAATCATAAATATAATTCAATCTCTAAACTTTTTAAACTCTAATCTTGAATTTTTTTAACAAAAAGGTTATTATTTATGTGAAAAATATTAATTTGATTCCATATTAAAATTATTCTCCTTGTGACTTAACTTATTTCGTATATTATTTTATTCATTCAAAATATATATAATAGTTCTTTATGTCTCATCATTAATTCTATTATCATGATATTTTTATTGCATTTTTTCCCCATTTCCATTATAATGACATAGAATTCCACCATTTTTAAAAAATATTGAGGGTGTAAGCACCCTCAAGTAAGTACACCACATCACCAATATGCTTATTGATTTAACTTAAAGTATAACTTGGTCTTAACATAAAGTATAACTTGGTCTTAACAACATTGAACGATACTTTTTTCAAACAAACTACAACATTGAACGATACTTTTTTCAAACAAACTACCCTTCGTAACTATTATAATAATATTCTTATACCGAATTATTTTAATTTTTTGTCAACTACTTTTACCCTACACTACATTTAGTGTTGATTTATCTCTAAACTAGAAAACGACCCACAATTTTAAATACTCAATTATGTATTCCCAGCATCTTTTTCTTTGATATTACAACCAGCAAAATATATTTGATTTCCAATGATCATGCCATGAATCTTATTTATTATTTTTTTAATATCACACTTTTAAATTATCTAATTTCCAGTGACTAGTTGGTTTGAAATTTGATTATTATTTATTGAAAATTGAGAGTTTGAGAACACTCAACGAAGATTACCCATACTAAACCACTCAAACAAGCAAAGCCTTCTCAAACTCTCAATTTTCAATAAATAATAATCAAATTTCAAACCAACTAGTCACTGGAAATTAGATAATTTAAAAGTGTGATATTAAAAAAATAATAAATAAGATTCATGGCATGATCATTGGAAATAAAATATATTGTGCTGGTTGTAATATCAAAGAAAAAGATGCTGGGAATACATAATTGAGTATTTAAAATTCTGGGTCGTTTTCTAGTTTAGAGATAAATCAACACTAAATGTAGTGTAGGGTAAAAGTGGTTGACAACAAATTAATATAATTCGGTATAAGAATATTATTATAATAGTTACGAAGGGTAGTTTGTTTGAAAAAAGTATCGTTCAATGTTGTTAAGACCCAGTTATACTTTAAGTTAAATCAATAAGCGTATTGGTGATGTGGTGTACTTACTTGAGGGTGTATTTAATATTTTTTAAAAATGTGGAATTCCATGTCATTATAATGGAAATTGGAAAAAAAATACAATAAAAATATGATGACAATAGAATTAATGATGAGACATAAAGAACTATTATATATATTTTGAACGAATAAAATAATATACGAAATAAGTTAAGTCACAAGGAGAATAATTTTAATATGGAATCAAATTAATATTTTTCACATAAATAATAACTTTTGTGTTAAAAAAATTCAAGATTAGAGTTTAAAAAGTTTAGAGTTTGAATTATATTTATGATTTTAAAAGGTTAGAGGTTGTAAGTGATGAAAGGTATAAAATGTGTTTGGTTGAATTCTTACTAGTTTAATTTTTTATTTTATTTTTATCAGGGAAATGATGAAATGTTGTGCCTCTTCTGCTATCCAATTTCTAATAAAATTCTCTTGTATCTTAATTAATATACTCGGGATAAATGGGAAAAAAATTAGTTGTTACAAATTAGACACGAAATCTTCTCCAAGCCAACTTGAATTAGAGAAGTACAAGGAAAATAGTTTACACAATTTGACATTTCCTTCTAAATTTCTTTAGTAGAATATAATATATTGGATGGAACAATTTCAATTTCTATTTCACCTAATCATACGACAAATGCCATAAAATTAAAATATTATTGCAATAAATTGAAACGAAAAAGATAGTATTAGAGGCAGTGGTTGCATATTGTAAAATTGATGATGATAAATTAAGTGATGTAACTCTTATTGCATCCAATATTATGAAGCATTATAAAATTAATGACATTGCATTTTTCAACTTTTGTAAAGTAATCACAGGATATACTTATGTGAAATGAACATGAAATACAAAAATAGAGTCCCTTTCTCAGCAAGCATGTGGAATCCTTGACACAATAATACATGGATCAACAAGCATTCAACAATTCAACAATTTTTTAATTTGGTTTTAATTTTGGAGGGAATATTCTTTTTTCAACACCTTTTTCACTCTTTTTAATGTCAATTGGAACCAATGTTATTCATTGACCTTATTGTCTTGGATGCACTCGCTTTGAAAGAAGAACCATTCCAAAAAGAATATTATATTGAATTTCTTCAAGTTTTTATTAAAAAAATGAATTGGATGACTTTATTATAGTTCTCTTAGTAAAACTTTGGTATTTTCAATAAGCATGTGAGACTTTGGAAACTACTATAAATAACTCTAAGTTAAACTTTAAAATGAATAATTGAATTCATGAATATATATCCCCAAATAGCTATAGTGATGATATAAGTTTAACTATATATTGCTATAGTTCACAATTTAAAATTTTTGAGGCTTCAAAACACTCTCATACTTTTGAAGGCACATTTGATGAAAAAGAGAGAGATTTTTACCTTTGAAATATGCTTCCCATGTGGTGTATCCACAAAACTTAGGTGTTAATCTCTTCTTTACACCCTTAGTTCTTTTGGCTCCACGACCAAGTGCCGGAATTGACCCACCACCGGTCGGGCGGGGCAGGGTGGCCCGGGGGTGGCCTTGCGCGGGCGAGGGGGAGGCGGAGGGGGCCGAGG
>APFE031285460.1:37633-63604 GCA_000404065.3 Pinus taeda | reverse complement strand
TGTATTGAATCACTGTGCTACTTTCTCCTTGTGTGGCAGACCTAGGAAAGTCCCTCTTCTGAGATTTATGTATGAATAAAGTTTGCCTTTCAACGAGAGTAAGTCTCTATCCTGATTTTTGTTTATCCTCTAATGCTTGAATGAAATTTTCCTCAGCTGGTGTTGAATTCTTTACAGAGTCTGCTCCTGATGATGATGGGTTAGTTTTTGAATGGTGGGGGGTTCTTATGAATCTACCCTGATTGTCTCTAAACCTAGGCATAAATGAACATGACTTTTGACTAAATTTTTGTTGATTTTTGTTGATTATTTTTTTTTTCTTTTCAATCCTTTAAGTACGCCTCCCCGGCAACGGTGCCAAAATGTAGTGTCCTATCTAGGGTGCTATATTGGTCTAAATTTATTATCAACCAGGGTGCGTATACTTAGAGGCGTGTGCCTAAAATATATAGACATAAAGGATCTACTCTAGACCTATGATTCCTAAGTACAGTGCTGAGACTAGATCTAATGTTAAACTATCAATCAAAGCTTTAACTAAGCATCAAACCATATGTCATTAACAACTAAAATGCAATCCATAACATGTTGTGTATCACTATATTTAAAGGCTTCGGTCCCCTTACAGAGACACCAAACATGAAACCCTTGTTTAATGGCACTCAACAGTCATGAATATTTATTGTAAGCATGCAAAGTAAAAATCATAAGCATCATCCATATCAGTGCTTTACAAAGCAACCCTGGATCGAATCCTTTACAGGATATGATTCACAATCCAGATGAGGGTTCGTTCAAGCACATACACAGACATCTAACAGCGCATTCATAAACACAAACGTAAGCATCAATCAAATCCCTGAGCATATAAATCGATATCAAATACCATTCAAACGCTTGACTGTAAAATGTATTTAAAATCACAATGTAAATAAAATGCAAACGTAATTAAAATATCGGTATACCATGCACGCAGGGCCCGTCCGCGTCCTTGGCACACCGAGATAGTTACACCATGATCACAGTATTAAACAATGCACAGAGATTGTAATGCAATCTTATATTAAACCAAAAGCTCTATTCTGAGGTGACATGGAATGTATATAAAACGTAAAAGGTCTGCAATATCACAAAGGTAAACGAACATATAACCAAGTTCGGCCTTTTAATTACATACATCACATCCTTTGAAAAATGGATGTTTATCCATGGGCGGCTGTTGTTGCTTTTGTAAAAAACGCAAAGATGTTCCTATCTTATCTTACGCATATAAAAACTAGGAAACAACTAAAAATCGAATTGACTGTAACTGAGTGCTGTTGCTGCCTTTGTGCGAACATGCCATAGTTGACCAGGCGTTGACCGCGCATCTAGGAGGGATGTTTCCGCTGTGGGATAGGTGCTTGTCCATGCTTGGACATTCCTCTTTTCGCCCATACCTTTCGCTCTGGCCTGGCTGTCATGCCACATGTCAAACGATAAGCCATTTATAGGTTGTTGAGACTTCCTGTAGTTATTTAGGCCAAAAATCCTAATTTATTAACACAAAACCCTAAATCAATTTAAATGCAATTCAACAACTATAAAACTATTAATTAATTAATTTCCAAGGCATTTGAGGGATAAATGATGAAAAGAGGTAGGAAATGGTCATGTTTTGGGAGGGAAAAAGGGGTCATAGAATGGTACCAACACAGGCCAAGCCTCATATCCTCCCCTTGTATATACCAGACAAATTATTAGCTCGAGAGATAGCATATCAGCTTACATCCGCATCGGCTACAAAGACTCTCAGAAATTCAAAGAAGCAAGTCTGGCCTCCTTTTCCTCTAAGGTGTGGCGTCTATACTCTGCATGATTATAAACATGCAAAGAAAGAGGCAGAAAATATTAATATACTAAATCTCGCTACTCTGCCTAACAAACGCTTTGATCTGAAAAAATTCGTCTATAATGTTCTAGACCAGGCCAAACTCACTAAATTTGAACATAAGGAAGATGAGTTTGATGACCTGTTCTCCTCGGCCGAGGCAATATTTCAGGTGCAAGTGATAGCTAAAATGAGATACCATGACGACGGGTTAGTTGAATTTAACAAACTTAGAGATCAGAGGTTGCAAACTCTGCCTCAAGATTTGTTAGCCACTGCCCCAATGACGCAATCAAGCGATCCTGAACAACAGCTTACCAACGAACCTCCTGCTACATCAGAAATTTTCGAGCAAGTACAAAGAAGAGAGCAAGAGGAACTTCGAAGGTTAGAACAGGAAGAAGCAAAGAGGAAAGAACAAGAGGGAGCACAGAGGAAAGACAAAGAGGAAGCACAAAGGAAATAACAGGAGAGAATACGTGAGGAGGAGCAGAAAAGGCAGTAGGAGCAGAGCAGCAAGGAGGTGAATGTCGACACTCAGATTGACCCAAGATTGCTCCAGGAATGGCAACAATTTAATTCAATTATAAGCAATCTTGAGAGCTCAAGGGATGTTGATACATCCAAAGCAGCCGATACACAGGATACAGCATCAAAAGAGGTTCCAAGCGAAGGAACCAGCGGTCTACCCCCAACTACAGAATTAGAAATAATTCCCAAGGATCCTTCGGATCAAATAATTTTACAGGTGGAGGATATTCCTCCATTGGATGTCTTCTATAACCCAAAACACAGGTTGTAATAAAGCGATAGCGGAAAAGGAGAAGGATTGATCAACCTTCCATGTTCCTTGAACAAACAGTAACAGCCAATGTAGTGTGGAAGGAAGAATTCGACCCCTCCGATGGCCTTACAAAGTTGTCCCAATATGTTGGTGCCTATTCGGCAGCCACCATGGATAAGGCATCGGAGGTGAGAAATTTGTTGAAAGAAAAGGATCAGGAGATCGCTTCACTACAAACACAGCTATCGGAGGCACAGCAGAAAGCAGAACAACTACAACAGCAACTGTCCACGCAGCAACAATTAAATAACCAACTGAACAAACAGTTGCATGAAGAGAAATAGAGGGCAGATTAGGGAGCGATTCAAAGGCAGAAAGAATTATCGGAGACATTAGCAAAATTGAAGGCAATGAATGAACAGATGGTAAAATCAAAAGATGAGCAAATTGCTCAATTATCAGCTCAAGTAGAAAAGTTCAAGAGTCTTCCCCAGCCTGCCGATTTCAGAGCAGAGGCAATACAGATTAATAAGGCACTAATAACACAAATAATATTGTTGTGTCATAAAATTTTCCAAGTTGAACCTCTGTGCGACATAACAACATCTATAATAGATAAATCAGTTGATGCCAGGGAGGACTTAGAGCAAGCTGATGAGACTTTAACGGATTTTCTTACTTGGAAGGACACTAATGAGGGACAGGCAGCAAACTTGCCTAAAATCTTAGAATCCCATAAAGGAATTCTATTCATGGAGTGGCAGTCCCAATTAATGAAAGCAAAGAGAGTGGTTTCTAGATGCAAATTATCTACGAACAATTTGATTGACTCGATTAACAATACTCTCTATTTATCTAACATGATCTCTCAATGTACACCAGGTAAATTATTATCAGCCAAGACATTGGAGAAATCATGTTACCAAGAGCTAGAAAAGAATGGGAGATTGATCACAGGAATTAAAAGTTTAACTTGGGACACCTATTGGTTGTTCCTAGTAAAACCTTACAGCCAAAGAGCCGCCCTCAAATGCCTAACGGATGCAATCGGGTGTATCATTCCCGATATACACTATGCCACCTTTGTTGCCCAAATCAATTCTCGTCTTAGCCGCCCTCAAGAAGTGGAACCAATGCTGGCGATATGCCAACTAAGGACAAAAGGAAAACAGCCAGAGTGATGAATCATGTTGCCGATTATCAAATTGCTGTGGGAGGAAGATATTCAAGATAAAAATACCAATTTAATAGCATTTTAATTTTGTAGTTTGTTAGTTTAATTTAGTATTTATAGACCCTTTCATGTATTTAGAAAGGGTCGTAATTTTTTGTATATGACTTAAGCCTGAAGTTGCACTACTGTGCTTCAGGCATATTCTTTTATGAAAACTGGGCCAATTATTCCAAATTTTGATAACAAAGCTTTTATGTGGATGTGCACTATTGCCTTTATTTAAAAGTATTTCTGAGTCGGAAGAAGGAATTCAAATTGCGATTGACGTTGGGAATGATTTGCAGCTCATATGGTACTATTATCTATGTCTGAATTTATTCTTTTTATGTGAATTGTTGTTTGATCATTCTTGCTATTATTAAATATATGCATGTGTTTTAACAACAGTCTTTATACTTTCCACTACTCGATGTTTACAGTTTGATATTCTTCTAATCATACATGTATCAGTAATATAAAAAGAGAAGCGTAACAATGTTTTATCAATTACTTCGTTTAACTATTTGAACGAAGCAATTATTATTTAAATGAATGTCTTTGTTTATTGAATAGTGTCATCTATATGCCTATTGACGAACACATATTACTAAATGTTGCACTTAAGAATAGAAGCTTCCCGGGATAAATTAGTCATTTACGTTTTCACTTATAGATTAATTCCTCCATTCATTATCACTTATTAGAAAACCAATCATTCATCTACCCCTTTTTATTCATTACTGGGAAACTGGTCCTGTTACACAGTAATTTGTCACCGTCCCTATTGCCCCTTCTCCCGTACATTGGAGGACTTATTCTGGGACATGTGAGACGTGACATAACCTGAAAACACTTGCATTGTATCCCCTTGAGTATGTACTTCATATGCCCTGAAGACACCTTCTGCAAAATACCCATAAAAATAGCCCTTTTTCCATTGGCGTGGTTCCACTGTGTATCACTCGCGCCAATGGGGGAAATCCTCCAAAGAGGGCATGCCAGCTGGCGCTTTGTCTCAGAGTCACACTCGCGCCAGCCCAATTGGGTAAAGTTTTTAACAAACAAACTTGAGAAGGTTCTTCCTAACCTATTCATGAACTGATTCTAGCTTGAGTTAGTTCAGTTGGGCTTCGAATCTCCATAGAAGGGAAGTAGTTCTCCACCTCTCATGGAAGCTTCTTAATGATAATACCAATCCCATGAATCTTGTGGCTCATCCTAACTCCTTCTCCTCTCTCTATATAAGCTTTTCATTTTGCCTTTGACAAGCTAGTTAGTAATTCTACTCTTCAAGCTCCAAATTCTAAGTCCCAAAGTCTGAGAATTGCTAAGCTCATGCTACAAGAGGCCTTGTTCATCCCCATAAGGCTACATCTTTAATGAGGAGATCTTTATCCAAGTAACCAAGGAGAGAGAGGCTTGTTCCCCATCCCCTACAAGCTTTGTAAGGCATGTGTTGCTGATCACCCAGCCAAAGGAGGATTTGACGTCAGAACTTGGTTGTATTCTTCTTTGTTATCAATAATAATAGACGACTATCATTATGGTTCCACTCTTATTGTCTTTATAATGATGTTTGAGTTGTATCGTTTCTGACTGATAAATAGTTGCATTTCATGGATTTTATGCTTGTATTTGTGTTGTTCTTTGCATGTGCAGGTGTTTGTTCACGAGGATCGTGAGGATTGTGACCAGTTGAAGCGAAAGAACAGGAGTGACGACTCTTCTACAAATACTAGCATTGGATTCCAGGTAGGCCCTCATCATCGGTCTTTACTTTGCAATTAGGAACCTGTGTGTTAGCGTTGTTTGATTGTTGCTAGACCCCATTTAGGCTAGTGGAATCGCCTCTGTCCGCAGAGGGGATTTACCTACACAACAATTTGGCGACTCCGCTGGGGAGTTGGATTTTTGCCTCGTTTGTTTGTTTTGTCTTGTTGTTTGATTTGTAAACTTTAGACGGAGCCTGAAGTCTGGCCAGATAGCCTTCGAAATGCTATTGCTTTGCATTAGCGAAGTAGATCAACACTACTTCAGTCCATCTCCGGTTTGGTTTACAAACTGAACGGCTTGGAACTTGCCTTGTTTCTTGGTTATTTCTGTGGTTTCTCCTGCTTGTTTAGCTTTCTGGGTTGAATGCATGTGTTGCTTCTTGCCTCTTGGTGTACTTAGGTATTGCTGATTTGGCCTTGGCTCTTTTATTTTTATTTTTCCATAGCAAACTCGGCTGGCGCTAGTTTATAGCGTGAGATTCGCGCCAGTTAGCGCAAGTTGCACATTTACAACCCGCGCCAATTCCTGAAAGGCGCTTGTTGCAGCCTGACAGTCGCGCCAGGCCTGTAAGCTTTTGAAGCTTGCTTGGTTGTGAGCTTTTTGAGCTTGGGTTATGTCCTAGGTACCTTTTTCAGACTACTTGAGTGTGTTGGAGTGTGATTTGACTGGCTTTGATCGTTACCCTTTGGGTGTTTGCTTTTTTCTATCGACTTCACGTTTCAAGCCCTAGGGCATCTAGTGGCTTTGTGTATCGAGCCTTCCTCAAGTGTTTTGATCTTTTTCGGGTCCAGTCGACTCTTTGTTTGCTCCCTTACACTTGATTGGTAGTTGTGAATCATTTTGTTGCGTTATTTGGGTGTCTTGCTTTGTCTTCACTTGAATTTCGCTTCGTCTCACTTTGAGCCTACATCACACGGCTCACTATTGTCTTTGGGATCTTTTTGGTTCTTTGGATGTTTGATTTGCGATTTGAGGAACTAAACGTGCTTGTATTGGATAGAATTTGCTTGTGTTATTTCACAAAGTTGTTTAGTGCATTTTGCCATCATCAAAAACAAAAACCTCTTTTGCTTTGAATTAGTTAATGAAAATTAGAACTTTTCATTTCGATTAGTGATTTGGTGATCTTAAAGAAAAGTTTATTGATTTGAATTAGCTGCATTAGGGAATCTCTTTTGTTGTTTTGTGATCGTTTCGTTTGTATGAAAGCTCTTCAACTCTCTCGTAATTAGCATTCATTGAATGAAATGACATGTTTTGGCATATAGATTGCATTTATGGAATTTTGAGAGATTACATACGGTAGGACCTGAAAACCGAAACCTAACACAAGATCAACTTTAAAATAAATCGAATGAATCTAAAAACGCATTGGAACATAACGCTCACATTCTAGAGGTCTAGGCTAGAGACGTGCTCCGGCGTCGTTAAACCTAGTCACTTTTGTTTCCACTCAAGGTTGGGTGATTCCTTCCTTTGTTGACTCAACTGTTGCTCTAGTATGGACTTGTGCTCCCATGTACTGTCGAGTATACGAAAAGTCCTTGGTTTCATACGATTGCTAAGGTGTATATGCAGTTTTACGGATTTTCTGGTAAACCCTTGCCTAGTTCTCCAGAGTAGTCACTTTTTGATCCTTTTTGACTCCTTAAAAGAAAAGGCTCACTTGAGCAATTTGTCACTTCGGGGCTCACTAAACATTCGAAGGCGACTAGAGTCATCTTTTTGTCCTTTTCTCGACTCTTTAAAGATGAAAAGGTCAAGTTGTGTCCTAATGTCTTAAAATTTATTCGACCACGGTCACAATTACCTTGTTAGATCTTGTTTGCGTTAGTTTTGAGTAGGGTCTTTTCTCGTTAGCTTGTCTAGGATTTTTTGAATTTGATCATCCTGGCGGATCCATCAATCATGTCTCCCGTCCCTAGTGACCAAGGGTCTCCTTCTTCTGCCGCTCCTGAGACACCGGTTTGTGGTGACACTTTTCCTGTTATTCCAAGTGTCCAACTGTTGAACTCTCGTGCCCCAGAAGACGAGCTTCACGATCTGTTTTGGAACCCTGTTTGGGAACCTTACGAAGAGGATTTTCCCTCTACTCCTACTGGTGCTTTGGCCCCGATGGCTTCCTCTAATATGGAGGACACATCTCCTATAGCGGGTGAAACACTTGTTGTGTCAAGTATCGATACTCCTATCCCGGCCACATCCCCGGTCATATCTACGCCCTACATTGTCACCCCTCTCGGTATTACAGTGCCTGCACGCTATAGGGCTTTGAGGGATTCCATGGGCTCTAGGAACTCCTCTTCAGATACCATGTGGGATCATAACATCATTCCCACTACGGGATCTTTTGTCTCAAAAGTTCACAATACCGTTGTCACGTCAGTTCCGACCAATCCGACCGTTTGTGTCGCATCTTCAACTCCGGTTGTTAGTACCGTTACGGCGTCTTCGATCATAACTACTGTCGTCGGTCCGTCCCACGGTCCAGCACATAGTGGTCAATCGGCACATACAGTCAGAGTTTTTCATCCTGCAGTTAGTGCCCCACCTTCTTCTGGTGCCATTCCAGCAGGGGGGCATATTCTCAATATCTGCATGTTGTCCAGAATCCAAGCACGCAAGGCCCTTATTATGACCCTATAGGTCATCATTTGTATACTTCCTTGCGAGCTGAGCCCGCCGTTGAGGTTTCAGTTCCGTTGAATGTCGCTTGGGGTACCACTGGTTATGGTGGTGGCCAAATCCGTCCGGATCAAGGGCAGTCGTATCAAGGTCAGCCATCCTACACGCAACCTAATTATGGGCAGCAGTATTATGGCCAAACCTATCCAGGGCAACCTGGAGACCCACAAGGACAACCCTCTCGGGGACAACCTTCAGCCTATGGTGGTCCGTCTTTCACCTATCTTGGTCAACCCTACGGGAATCCAGGACAACCTTACACGCAACAAGGACAACCCGGAATCCAGCAAGGGTACCCTTCTAGGCAGGGTGGTCAGCCTTACATTCAGCAAGGCCAGCCCAACGCTAAGCCTAGTCAGCCATCTGGACAGGTTGGTCAACCCCAGGGTCAACCAACCGTTCAGTCTGCTCAGCCATCTGGTCCACAAGGACAACCTAACACCCAGCAAGCTCAACCTTCTGGGCAAGTAGGTCCATCCCAAACTAACCAGGGCAACCTTCCGGCCAGGTGGCCCCACCTCAGTCTTCCCAAGGACATCTTTCTGGGCCTGCTCAACCGGGCATGAAAATGGTCGTTGCTTCTCAAGCTCAACTCGGTTTTTAGCCCCAGACTCAATCTGGTCTCCAGATGCAAGGTGGGTTTCAATCCCAACTTTCTTACCAAGCACAGCCTGGTCCCCGGGCTCAATATGGAGCCCCGCAATCGTATGGATACCAGCAACCCCAGGGGCAAGCTCAGTTTTCCCTGTATCAAAATTATCAACAGATGCAGGTCGCTCCTTATCAAAATTACCAACAACAATATGTTGCTCCTGCAGGTCAGTTTGGTAACCAATGGGGCGCTCGGGGGGGAGATCCAGAGTCAACCGTCCGGTTATGGATATAACCCTTATGGACAGAGTCCCTACGGACAAGGTCCTTTTGGGCCTGGTCCGTCCGGACAGAGTCAGTGGGGGCAACTAGCAACTGGGTGGAACTCTAGCCCTAGCTCATATCCACAACCGCAGATGTCTTTCAATCCTCAGTTGCCATTCTTAGCAACGTTGGAACTGCCAGATGTATCTAAATTAACCAATGATCCTGTCTTGCATAATCCATACTGGCCGCCGGTTCCAACCAAGATAGCCGGCAATTGTCCCAAATTTGACGGCAAAGCTGGAGAGGATCCTCAAGCCCATGTGATGACGTATCATCTTTGGTGTTCATTGAATTCATGGCTTGACGATTCGATCTGGCTCCGCCTGTTCCAAAGGACTCTCACCGGCTCGGCTGCTAAATGGTACATTGAGTTGACCTGTGTGTCTTTTCAAGATTTTAATTCACTGACAATGGCATTCCTTACTCATTTTCAGTTACCCATTCGATATGAGACGGGAACGCATCTCCTTACATCTCTCAAATAGGACACGGCTACGCACATCTCTGATCATATACATGAATGGAGACGGCGTCATCGGTTGATCAAGTTCTGGATTCCTGATCAACTCCTAACCGATTGGTTCATGACCTCCTTTGTCCCTAAGATCGCACGGGACATTGCTACTTGTGTGACTGAAGAGCAAGCTATCGCGCGTGCTCAGTACCTCGACTTAGTTTATTCTCAATTAGGTACTTTATATGAGTATTTTCCTGATGCCCCGAGATCCGGTACATCCAAATCTCCACCAAAGCCATCTGTTGATGGGGTTATTGGCTCTGTAAATCCGTCGTCGAAGAAATCATCCTCGAACCTTGGGAAGCAAAAATCGAATGCTTCATACGAAAACGCTTCTCAAGGTGGTTCTAATTCTGGAAGTACTTCCAAGGTCAGCGTCGTCTAGTCCACCATGGCAGACAAGGCCTTGAAAGGAAACAAAAAGGGGAAAGCGAAGAATAAATCTGAGCAACCCAAACAGGACTCCTCCAAACCTCCACCCGAGGAAGGAGCCAAGCGTAAACCAAAGTATCCTTGTCTTATCTGTGACGAGGATCATTATACCAAAGACTGCCCTAGGCGGTCCGAAGTTAGCCGTTTATTGAAAGGTGCTCCTGGGATTCCTGCGGTTCTGAAAGAACCTTTCCCCTCTCAACAGACTCAAATGGTGGCCGATCCATCTTCGTCTTCATCTCCCTTTGGTTCCCAAGTGTTCATGGATGGAACCATTCCCGTTCATGTAACAACTCGAACAAAGGAATATCCGTCTTCTGCCAGGAAGGAGCCTGAGGTCCCCTCAAGCGCTCCTCCGTCCAGTTCTGGTCCACTCCACATCGAGAGACCTAGTACTGAGACGCCCATCTGACCCCCTCCCAAAGGAGTACTCCAGTGATCATCTTACAACGCAAATGCTCGTGTTGCCCAGCACTATAGCATAGTTGAGGACTTAGCGCAGGCTCCGTCGGCTATGTCCGCTTTAGAAGTTCTCCAGAGCTGCCCCCCTCAAAGGAAGTCCCTGCTATCGGCCATCGGTGGCATCGACCCGGCAAATTCAGATTTGATCACCTTTGATCTCGAGAGCCATGTCCCAAGACTGCCTCATCAGATCGCTTTCCTCATTCAAGTCATCATCAATTCGAAAACGATTCATCGTACGGTTATTGATGAAGGTGCATTGACATGCATCATGTCTGTTGCTTGTTGGAAAGTGATCGGGTCTCCGACTCTGAGCCAGTCCCCTACGACGCTAGAAGGCTTTGATGGGAGAGAATCTCGTCCCTATGGTATCCTTCAACGATTGCCGATTACTTTGAAAGGGAAAACCATTGAAGTGGAAGTTGAGGTCATTGACGCAAATATTACTTACAACCTGCTTCTGGGCTGGAGCTGGACATATGCCATGCGTGTTGTGGCTTCGTCCCTCTTCTGTGCCATTCGTTTCTCTCACCAGGGGAAAATTGTCACGGTAGACCAGCTCTCCTTCTTCGCTTCTTCTTCTGAAGGCAATGTGCCTTTCGTAGAGCATACCTCCATCCCCTTCGAGAGTGTGGGAGTCGGGCTCTTCAAAGATCCCGCCCTCATGGGTGTCTTTTCACTCCCACCTCCGAACCTTGCTTCGCTCGGTTTTGTTTCTACTCGTTCTGATCCCTCATTGCACACTGTTGCTACCCTTGGTCCCTCTGCACAAGGGGGAATTAATCCTCTAGCTTGTAACCCTCGCTCGGCCAGGGGGCATGGGCAGATCATCGGTGCCGTTGATCATTTTATAAAACAGGCCGAGACGACGCCTACATTATCCAGGCCGGTTACGCAACAGTGCGATAGGGCAAGTCCCGAAATGGGCTTGACTTGAACCAAGTATCATGCGTGCACTCTCTTTTTTGTACATACGTGTGCTTTCAGCAAGTGTGTTGTGTGTGCATGTTTTCATGTTTTTGTCTTGGTGTGTTGGTGTGATTGCCGCTTATTGCGTCTTTTTGCTTCTTGGACAGATGTCTGGATCGCCTTATGTTGGTTTCGCTGATGGTGCCTCCCGCAGTACACGTAACTTGTCATCTGCGGCATGGGTGATCTACGATCCTCATGGTGAGTTAGTAGACATTAAAGGGGTTTGTCTAGGTTGTACAACGAAAAATGTCGCTGAATATAGTGTTGTGATTGAATTATTAGCTGATGCGATTAACCTTGGCATTCGAACATTGGTTGTGAACTTGGACTCTCAGCTTGTCGTCCACCAACTCAATGGGCATTATTCCATCAGAGATCATCGGATTTTAAGGTTGTATTTACGTGTTAAGTTGTTAGAATGGGATTTTGATTTCATTACTTATCAACATATTCCAAGGCGACTTAATACGTTAACCGATGCATTAGCAAATTATGTGTTGGACAGGCATTTGCACAACATGTAATTCAACATAACATAAGAAGCAGTACAATAAACCATAAAACATATGTATATATATATGTGTGTGTGTGTGTGTGTGTGTGTGTGTGTGTGTGTGTCCAAAATGTTTGCACCCCGTGCATCATCAAAAAATAACACATGTTTGTCTGAATACATCCGGAGACAACATGTCTCTAAAAAAATATGCATAGAAAAGAAAAAGCCTATATATCTAGTCTCGGTGGTGCTCATGGTAGCACGTCACCACTCGCACTAAACGTCTCAGGAGTCGGTGGATGCGAGTTGGCACCCCCACTGTGTGCCTCTGGTATGCTAGCGGGACATCCGCTAGCCGAGCATAATCTGGAATCCCTCGAGTGATAGCCTCGAGGTTCTGAATAAGCTCTCCTCTGTCACCGCCCTCCTCCTGAGGATCCGCTCCTGCTGCTACTGCTATTGGGTGTCTCCTCGCAATGGGAGACATGCCAGCTAGATTCTCTGGGCCAACACCTGCATATGCATATAAAGGTCATTAGGACAAGCATGTACTAACCAAAAAAATCAGAAAAACACAAAAATAAAAAAATGAGATCATACCAATCTCCTCGTCTCAGTCCTCTCCCTCCGGCAGAGGGAGGTCGGGGTCTCTGGTGAAGTCTGTCCCCGCATACGGCCAGTCCTCCACCACAATCAATTGGCGGCGAAGCCACCTGAAAAACTCAGGTCTGAAAGACATCTGTTGACCACCACCACTCCTCGGCATCAGTGCCGCCCATCGAGCCGTCCTCGGCTCTAGAGGCGCCGGGTCAGGAACAAAGGCCCCTTGGCCCTGGAAGCTTGGCATGCATTCCAAGAAGAACGTCACCAAGATAGAGCCATATCCGAACTGTTGCAGCTTGCCCTGCTTGGCCTTGGTCAGCTGCCTCTTCATATTGGTCGTCACTGTTGACGCCCAATTGAAGATTGTCAGACTAAGGCACTCTGTCGCCAGGATCAGATGGTTCTTCGTAGCTTCGTGGGGTGCCTGTGCCCCCGCAGCTCGTGTATGGTAAACAGCAATGCTCTCAGTGTCAAATTCGGGACGGTGGGGATATTCACCTTCGAACTGCCCGACCCGTATCTTGTATCTGGGCAAACTCGAGCCTTCACCTCCTCCATCTTCTCTCCAGATGGTCTTCTACCGGTCAATCAAGGCACCGGCCCCCGTCGTGACAATCCAGTGAGGAAGTAAACATTAGATACGTCTAACTCCAATACTTGGTCCCGTATTCGGAACACCTATTCTTGTACGTCCCACAAGTTGACAAAATATTGTAAGAGCTCTGGCTGAGCTTGTAAATAGGACAACAGGAAATATTTCTTGAGCCCACATGCTCTCAGAGCCTCCATGCAGTCCTCATCTGCTAAGGCCAATGTGTCTACTTGGTCATGTTCTCGTTCTTTCCACACGATCACCATTTTTGCGTATTTCCTTGCAAACACAAGTCCAAAACAATGAATTAGATCCTGTATAACTTGAAAATGCAGGAAAATTGGTTTAAATTTGTTAAAAATTCACCAAAAAACCCGCGCGGCCGTTGGCGCGACTGTTTCTAAAAAATTCGCGCCCATGGGCGTGTGCCCTTTGGGAAAGTTGCCCCATTAGCGCGGGTCCGTGCCCGAAACCTGCGCCAATGGGCGCAACCCTTAAATTTGAAATCCTCCCTATAGGGGATGAAAAAGCAATTTAAAGCAAATTTCAAACGAATAGAAATGGAGCAAAGGACGAGACCTCTTACCTGACATTGACGGCGCTCCAAACGATCAGCTGGACTTGTCACAATCGCCGATTGAAGATCGCACACCACAAGCCCTAAATTCGCTCTCCAAAGGTAAAAAGTGAAAAGTAATTTTTTGTTTTACCATTTTCACCATTTTATAACTTTTTGACCCCTAAAGAGGTTTTAAAAGTCATTTTATGGATATTTTTATGAATATTTGTGTCGAAAATGGATTTTACGCCCGTTTCTTGTGGAGCGACAGGTGTTTGTGTAGCTTAGGCAGCGAAACGAGTTGTATTTTATACTTTTTCGAACTCGGTAAATACACGAAAAAGTCACTTTGGAGTCACCTTTTTGCTCTTTTCTGACTCTCTAAACGTGAAAAGAATGACGAGTTGGTCCTCTCGACTCGTTAAACGGACATGAGAGGCGGTCGTCTTTAAACCCTTTTCCGACCGTTTAAAAACGAAAAGATTGTCGGACCCTTGTCGTTTCAAGTTCGTTAACGGTCTCGAAGCGACGTGGTTTCGATTGCTTTTTTACTTTTTTAGATCGGGATCACTACTTATGAAAAGTACTCCTCGGTCGTAATGATCAGGCGGTTCTTTCGAGCATTGTTTTATACTTTTTCGGGCTCGAGAGACACAACTTTACGAAAAAGGACACTCCTGGAGTTTATTTCCGTTGCCTTTTCAAACTCTCTAAACATGAAAAGACGTCGAGTTCTTCCTTTGTCAGACTCGTTAAAACTTAATGACATCGGATTTCGTCACAATGACGCCTCTCAAGCATATGCTATCCCTGTCAAGCTTGTCATCCAAAAATAACCGGGGTACTCGCCAGAAATGGTGGGGAATAAAGGAACCACAATTATCGTCGTGTCGGTAGTATGTCGCTCTTGAACATGGCACTTGTCTGCATTCATGTCTGAGGTGGGGACATCTCATCTGTTTTCACACCTGCCTCCATGGGTTTGGGTTATCATGTTTGGCCACTCATCTGCTCATCGCCTTGTCACCATGACCCCTGATCATGATGTCAAATACTGCGAAGTCCACTGTCGTGTCGCCGATATGTTAAGAGAAGTTGAACCTCTGCAGAATACTTAACCTCCCTCTGATACCTCACACAAAACATTTTATCCCTCTCTGTCTCGTGTCGATGATGTGGGAAACATTATGGCCCACCTTCGATCAAGGCCACTTCCTGTCGACTTCACCTCATTATCCAGGAAGATTGACTTAGAGACTCCCTTCAGGTACCTTGGAGCCTGCATGCCTCAATGGCAGGTTCTTCGTGTTCGACACAAGGTTTTCATCATTGGCCTCTGATCGGATGATTCTACAGGAATTCGACACTGACTCACTGATTCGCACGCCGTGGATTGTACCTATAGTACCTTGAGGACCATTGTCATTATTGGTGGTACCTCTCGCGTCTGTTAACAATTTTCATCATTGACTGGTAATCAGACGATGTTCCTGCATGTTCGACTTCGACTCCCATATTCGCATGCTTGAACTTGTACTTTGTTCGGGTCGAGAAGGAGCGCAAGACCCTGGATTTTGTCTGTTGAGATCCAGGTTGCGATTTTGTGGATTATTATGATCATTACATGACTCATTCACTGGATGGTTGCGACCATGCCTGAGTCTATTCATCGATCCTCGCTGGATGGCTGCGCCCATACCTTGGATCCAGTTTTAATGTACTCTGCTATGGATGGTTGCGCCCATACCACATATATCATGTACTTGAGATATCAGTTGTACTTCTTCATGCAGGTTCTCTGGCGGCCGTGTTTTCGGTTGACCATGTTCTTGTAAAGCATTTCACCCCTCTCTCTCTCGGGCCTCATGCTTTAGGGGGGCATCTGTAACACAGTAATTTGTCACCGTCCCTGTTACCCCTTCTCTCGTACATTGGAGGACTTATTCCGGGACCTGTGAGAAGTGACATAACCTTAAAACACTTTCATTGTATCCCCTTGAGTATGTACTTCATATGCCTTGAAGACACCTTCTGCAAAATACCCATAAAAATAGCCCTTTTTCCATTGGCGCGGTTCCACTGTGTATCACTCGCGCCAATAGGGGAAATCCTCCAAAGAGGGCACGCTAGCTGGCGCTCTATCTCAGAGTCGCGCTCGCGCCAACCCAGTTGGGTAAAGTTTTTAACAAACCAACTTGCGAAGGTTCTTCCTAACCTATTCATGAACTGATTCCAGTTTGAGTTAGTTCAGTTGGGCTTCGAATCTCCATAGAAGGGAAGTAGTTCTCCACCTCTCATGGAAGCTTCCTAATGATAAGGACAATCCCATGAATCTTTTGGATGATCATATCTCCTTCTCCTCTCTCTATATAAGCTTGTCCTTTTGCCTTTAACAAGCTAGTTAGTAATTCTACTCTTCAAGCTCCAAATTCTAAGTCCCAAAGTCTGAGAATTGCTAAGCTCATGCTACAAGAGGCCTTGTTCATCCCCATAAGGCTACATCTTTAATGAGGAGATCTTTGTCCAAGTAACCAAGGAGAGATAGGCTTATTCCCCATCCCCTACAACTTTGCAAGGCATGTGTTACTGATCACCCAGCCAAAGGAGGATTTGACATCAGAACTTGGTTGTATTCTTCTTTGTTATTAATAATAATAGATGACTATCATTATGGTTCCACTCTTATTGTCTTTATAATGATGTTTGAGTTGTATCCTTTATGACTGATACATAGTTGCATTTCTTGGATTTTATGCTTGTATTTGTGTTGTTCTTTGCATGTGCAGGTGTCCGTTCACGAGGATCGTGAGGATTGTGACCAGCGGAAGCAAAAGAATGGGAGCGACGACTCTTCTACAAATACTAGCGTTGGGTTTGAGGTAGGCCCTTATCATCGGTCTTTACTTTGCAATTAGGAACCTGCGTGTTAGCGTTGTTTGATTATTACTAGACCCCATTTAGGCCAGTGGGATCACCTCTGTCCGCAGAGGGGATTTACCTACACAACAGGTCCCATTATATCCAGTCGGAGCCACCATCCCAAACAGAAAAGGAGTTGTATTAAGGTCCGGACCGGGTGGTTATCCCCCAATGTTGATGCAACGATTTTCGGGGCATCAACATGTGGTTATGTTATCACGATGTTATGACGTCATGTGGATTGGAACTCAACAGGATGATCATTGTAAATACCATAATGAGGTGTGATATAAAGCTCCACTATGCGGTATGTTATCATGATTTTTTGTTTTGAGGAGATATTTCATTGTAAATACTACATCGAGCTGTGTTATAAAGCTCCATGAACATTATGTCTTCTTTCAGCATGTTGCTGAGGTATATGTGTGATTGAACATCGAGGACGGTGTCCCCCAAGGGGGAGGGTTTTGTAACAGCCCTGGTGAAAATTTCATGTAATAAAAGTTAAATACAATAACCACGGATGAATGGGACACTTATTCCAAGTTAAATGTTGGGCAAAACATCCTAGGGGATGTCCATATGGTTGTTTATGGCTAACGAAATTGGAAAAGGTAGTGGCTAAGGCTTTGGAAATGTAAAATGGCGTTTTTGGCACAATTATTTATGAAAATAATGGAAATTAGGAGAAAAAGTAGGTGAAAGGTAAAAATTTGCATGTGAGGATGAAAATGAAGGAAAATAGTGGAAAATGAAGAAAATAGAGGCCTCATTCATAAAAAGGCTTACGAGGATCAGTTGGTAACCTTTTGTCAGTTTAGCTTTGGAGCTCTCTCGTTATTCTCTCTCTCTCTCTCATACTCTTCGACACTAGGGTTTTCTTGGAGCTCTTTAGCATTGGAGCAAGAAAGGAAAAGAAGGCCAGAGGATGCAAATATAAAATAGGGAAAGGTAGGATCAAGAAGCTACAACAGGATTCATTGCAAGTATCGAATTACACGTGTATTTTCCTTGCTAGATTTGGCATGCATGGGATTGCATGTGTTTATTTTCTACCATGGAATGAGTTTTTCCAAGTGTGATAGTATTTTCACCCTAGCCTTGCCATTTCCTGGTAGCTTTGATGAGATTGGCTCTCTCATTCAGTTTATGTGGGATGGTCGGATTGGATTTGAAGCTGAGTGGGGTGGATCTTGGAATTGACAAACACATGGTGTAGCGGTCCTTGAACCAGACTGAGCATGCACAAAGCCACTAGCCTAGTAACCCATTAACTAGACTCTAGGTTGTGGTAAAGCTAGATTGTGTGCCTCGATGGGCCTAGGAATCCTTGCCGATGAATGCCAAGATATACAGTAAAGCCAAGAGGTGGATTTTCTCTCCATTGGGCCTAGTGATTTCGGGATGGAATGCATGGTAAATCCTGGAGAGTATGTCTCAGTGTAGGGCCTAGTGATCCCTGGATCAGACTACAGATGCATGGCAAAGCCTGAGAGAGTAGAAGGCACTCAAATTCCTCACGGTGTAGGTCGAGAACTGTGGTGGCATCCACATTGATTGGTGTTTCTGATGTGTTCTACTAGTCCCGCATTCATGCTTGGAATATGGCACAAGGGTGATTGGCTGAAGAGAGACTTGGCTCAACCAATTTATGGTTGGGTGGAACGTGGTAGTCCCATATTGGGTTGGTTCATTGCATTGATTAGTGAGAAATTCATTCCATTGATTTTCATGTGTGAATGTACTGATGTATATATGGATTTTGATGGCTAATATGTTTATTGTATTTATGTTCCTATTATTTTGGTTATATGCACATTTTATGACAACAACTATGTATGGCTCTCAATATCTTTTTACTTGTATGTGAATAGATAATGTGTCTATGACCTAATAGATGAATATGTAGCAAATGACATGATGGAACAATGATTTATAGCGATTCTCATATAAGTATGAGATCCCTACACTTAATTTTGTTGTTTACACCTGTAGGTTACATGTTGATGATATGTTTGATGAAATTCTTGTCATGGCTAGTAGGGGTATGGTTAAGCTATTGATCAACTATTTACTTTTGCATCATTATTTCTCTGTACTTTACTTGATTATGAGCTTTCATTCCATTTTGGGTAGTGGCCTATGCCTGAAAAAGTGGCTTAAATCTCAGGGTCACTGGAACGGAACTGGCAAGTTTGGTCCACAGTTGCTGGCAGCAGGCCTATGAGAGCGACTTTAGGTCTCTAGTCACCCTCTTACCCATAGCATGAGAGTGACTATGGCCTAAGAGGTCCAGAACAACAGTGGTACCTAGGGATAGGTTGTCTGAGTCGCTGGCTTATCTCCTGAGGATTTTATTGATGGTGTTGGATGGATGTGTGTCATGTTCCGTCGATTCCACTTCCTTAAGTTCACCTTGGAGGTCGAATATGATCATAGTAGCCTCTCATCTCATGTTTATCCCGGTTGGCATGGTTACTTGGGTGGATGTGGGAGGAGGGTCTTACAAAGCATCTTAAGGCTATGGGTGAAAATATGGTGTATATACAACATTATTACAACAAAGTATTTCACACTTCTATAAGAAAGTCCCCATTTGAAACTTGTTTTTATATATTATTCGCCTTCACCTTTGGACATTGCATATGGGCAGTAAGGATGAGTGAGGGAAGATCTTATAGTAGACACCTTGAGGGATGGAAAAATTATAAATAAGATTAGGCCAATCCATATACAGGTACAAGAGACATTACAGAAGTCACAACAAAAATATAAGGCCAGGCATAATCAACACAAAACAAAAAAATCGTTCAAGGTGGGAGACGAAGTATGGCTATAGTTGAACAAGGAGAGACTACAGGGACTTGGTAAGAGCTCTAAGGTATGGTCCCTTCGAGATACTAGAAAGGTGGGTAATAATGCCTATCAACTTAGTTTAGCACCTTACATGCACATTTAATTAGTTTTGAATTTAGAGAATCTCAATCTCTATGAGCCTTATATGCTAGATTACAAAGAGCAATAGGTCATACCTTTTGTGGAGGCTTTAGCACTAGATACTTATGTAGAGTTGAAAGAAGACACGGTTTTGCAAAAGAGGTATAGAAATACAAGATTGGGGTAGCATGACCTTTGGAAGATTGGGTTCAAAGGACGACTTACAGGAAAAACTAAATGGTACAACCTAGAGAAGGTGGAGGAAAATTTTCCTCATGTCATTCAGTATAAAGATTTTGGGACCAAGAGCCTCCAAGAATGGGGAGGTGTGATCCATATTGGATATTTATATTGTTTATCTTCCATATCAATGCCTTTAGAGTGGAAAATGTCGAGGAATCAACCCACATGTCCATTTAACTGGCGCGACCCAGTTTGGAGAAACGAGGTCAAAAACCTTATGGGAGTGTTTTGAGGCATCAAATGACGTTTTTTGTGGGGTAAAGCTTTGTTGCTCTATTGCAACATTTTTTTTCCTATTTTACACAAATACCATTGCAACGACACAAGAATCATGTCAATCAGAATCCATATAAGAAAGTTATGCCACTCAAAAATTGACCTTCCTGTTTTCACCACCATAATTTGATAGGATACCACATTAATCCCCATAACTTATATAAAAGGGGTTATCCATTTGATTATAATGAAGAAAAATTTAGAAGAGTCTATATTATAACCCTGGTTAAGAGTTGAGGTAGTCCAACCTAACCACTAGTAGGCTATCGAGTTGTGTTATAATTAGGTCGCTGGGAGGAAAACGGGTTCAATTCTTTCAAGTGCATTTGTTCCATATCTGAGCAAAAATAACCGAGAGGAATATGAGATAAATCACATGTAGAGTATTTGTGCACTGTAATATCCACAGGCCACAAGTCACACTTATTTGTACTCGTAAACATTTCCCATTCAGAGGAAAAGAGTAGAACGACCTCACCTTCTAGTTGCGTTTTTCTCACGAAAGGGTTTCCTAGGTCATATATTATGTCAAATGTGTGTGTGAGCTTTCATTTCTGTGTTCTCTATTTTCTGCATAATTTTTAATTCATATGCATGCACTATTAACAATATTATATAATTCCATAAATCTAAAAAAAATAAGAAAAATTGTAATGGTGCAGAATTTCAAATTTCAAATTTCAAATATAATTTTATTTGATCTTTTGTGAAGAACTATCAAATGGAATATCCACAATAATTTACAAATCACTACATGGCCACATCACCTAGGGAATAAAATCCCTGCATGTTCCTTTACAGCCCCCCATCGATATTGTTGGGGAAGAGCTTACAGGGTTATGTGGAAGTTACCTCGTCATGCTGCCACATCCATCTATTGGGAAGTGAATTTGAACCAATCACATGAGGCCTTATCGCCTTTCTGGACCCTCCTCCTACTTAACTTCACCTTTGAGCGGGCCCCTCAGAGCCACATCACCGCGAGACTTAAATATCATGCATTCTACTATGGCCTCCATTCAAATCCATTGAGGTAATTTCACCCATCCTTTTTGTCAAGGTGATGTGGAAGTCCACTTGGCTAAACCACCACCTAATTACATGGGGTGAAGCCTCCTTACAACTATGCATGTGAGATTGACCAATCCCACCTCACCCCGGGAATACAATCTTGGAAAGATTGCACCCAACATCTCAAGAAATCGTCGAGGCAAGGGCGCTAGGGTGACACCACACCTTCCACATGGCTCCACTCTAGGAGTGCCATGACCTGTTTATAGGCCACTTGCCCCACAAAGACCCCAAATCCAATTGATACGTGTCTTGCCTCTCAGGTTTCCACATAACCTTGAGGCCACATTGGCCATGGGTCCCATGATTCCTCCATGGCATGATAAAACATGCTTTCGCATTCTATTTAACTAAGGGTCCTTCACCTTGATACATCAAATAACGAGTAGTAAGCCCCACCTCACCACGTCGTCCTGACAATAATATATCAATAAGGTTGTCTTGGGATCCCTTCGAAATCTCGAGGGAAAGACTCCTGGGGTCGATCCAATGATGAGGAACTCTAACAAAATTCAATGGTTGGGACTAATGAGAGGTTACCCTACCAGTGAGCCCCATAATGCCACATCACCTGAACGATTAATTCCCAACAAGATATTAATTATCCTCCACTTGAAACTTCCAAGGTAATTCCTCCAGGGTTATGTGGATGGCGTTGATTTTCTTGTGACATCCAATGACTTAGATCTCTAGCCTGTACACCACTAGCCATGACACCTGGACATATGGTTGATAAGGAGTATACTCTTTTTCTCTCCTTTAACTAATGAAGGTTTATCCCCCACAACACACGTAAATGTGTTTTGGGCATGTTCGACACAAGGGTCGGACCCCTTAATACCTTAAGCCTGTGCCCTCACGTGACCATATATAATATGTGTGTGTGTGTGTGTGTGTGTTTTGGAAGATCTTAAAGCCATCCCTCCTTAGCTTATAAAGCGTGCATATATATAGCATTAACACTATCCTTCCCGAGCTTATAGAGGCTTCGGCCCAGCCTACAAGTGGGGATATCTATACATTTTTATATACGTGAGTGTGTGTAATTTCTCATGTCCGCAAACGTTATCCATCCCTAGCTTGGCACTGATAAGATAAAGTTTGGTAGCAAATATTTTAACTCCATAATAAATTTGATATGGGTTTGTCCACCCATAAAATTTTAGAGATCTACCGACCTGTTAAGCTGGTGATATACATAAAACGAGATCACGAACACAAACAAGGATTTCTTCATATACCCAATAACTACACAAGACATCAACATTCCTTAAGTGTGCATGAAATCACAATTCTGTATTAAATCATCATATTAAACCAACTAATTGAATCAATACCAAACATGATTTAAGCCAACACATTAAACATAAGCTTAACAAGTAATGTACAGAGGCTTGAGTATTTACTTATCTTATAAAATGTGCTCAACACCTAGATTGGGACTTCAACTCTTCACCCAACCTTAGAGACATTGTAGCCAAGTGTTTCTTGCAGTAATGACACCCGAGTGATGCAGGTGGATATTGGTGGCCACCTACCAAGTCCACTTGGACCCCCACCATTGTTTCTATCAGCTTTTCAGTTTCCTTAATTGTCGCACAATTTACTATTTTTAGAAATTTTTTGTATCCTGAACTTCCAGAGCCGTTTTGAGGCCTTAAATGACGTTTTTGGGAAAACTAGGAGCAACATGGGTCCATAGATCGATGTTTCTCCTCCTAAAATTGTAGTTCTCGGATAGATATTTCTAACGAGATATTGTGCACGTCAAACGGAGATCGTATGCCAAAGTTACGACCCCGCGAAGTTGATGTACCAATTTACCCAAACGGGGCTCACAATTTGGCGTTTCATCTTCTAGGGTTAGATTTTTGGATGTCTAGGGTTTTTCATTATTTCTCAACAATAAATAGGCCTTTTAGCCTCATTGGAACACAGTTTAGAGGCATGTAGCCGCCACATCTCTTCTCTGGGATAAGCTACCATCGCACTAGCTGGGTTATTTTCATTTTTGTTTGTAAGCATATTTCAATATTTTACATTAATTAAATGAAGTATTATTTCCACTACATCTCTGTGTTTATGCTTATCTCTATAATTTTTTGTGTTCTTGTTTAAATCTAGATCAGCGGTATCAGAGAGGTCTGCTTTTTCTCTGTTTTTTTGTGCATGTCCCCAACGAAGTCAGGTTATAAGGAGTTAGGGCTTGAACTGGTCGAACCTTTGCAAGACCACCCTTGCAAATCCCGATGGCCTCCCATGGCGGATGAAAAGAAAGACGAGGGAGCATGAGATCCTATCAAAATCTTGCTCGAAGAAGCCCTCGAGCGACAAAGGAACGCGATGATGGACAACTTTGCCTAGATCCTTCAGCGACTACCCAGGGGCGACAAATCGACTTTCAACAACTACTTTCGAAATGCCACACTATTTAAGGTACAAGTTAATTTTGAAAATCCCCATATTCGAGGGTCAAATAGACGCAGATGTCGTTGATAAATGGTTAAATCTGCTAGAGGGTTATTTTTCTGTTCATGATTTTTCAAGTCGGAAAAAAATTATTTTTTCTCTTCTCAAAGCAGCCCCCCACATCAAGGACTGGTGGGAAACCTACTGCGAGCAGAAGGATGAAAGTACAGGCTCACTATTTTCAGCTGCACCCACTTGGGATTCATTCTGGGATGCCATCAAGGAGCAATACTACCCTGTCAGAAGCTATGAGGATCAATACATAAAGTGGACCACGCTGCGATAGGGAGGGGACCAAGATGTGTCGAAGTTTACCAATATTTTTGATACCCATCGCATAAAGTTGGGTATCAAGGATTCAAAGTAGCATTTGGTACTCAAATACCATGGCTTCCTGCACAAGTACATCCAGGAAGAAATAGAATTCCTTAACATCCCCTCGCTTGGCATGACATACGGATATGCGGTCAAGGTCGAGCAAAAGTTTAAACAGAAGAAGCAATACTTTGGATCTGCGAATCTGAAGCAAGGGAAAGGTGCTCCCAAACCATAGAACAATGGACAAAGCCAAGGCGGGGCGCCCCAAGACAACCCGCGAAAGTTGCAAGCAAAGAACAACGTCGTGAAGCCGAAAAAGGATACAGGAAAGTGGCGTGAGTTCCATAAGAGCTCCACTCCCAACACAAGTGAGTGTCGGGCCAAGCAGTCACTGCTGGCCAAGCTAAAGTTTTTAGAATCAGATGCATGTTCTGACTCTGAGTCAGAACCCGACAAGGGGAGTGACAAAGGGAAGAAGATTATCAATGCAGAGCCCAACGCCACCATTGCCAGCATGAAGATCTAGAAGGAGGAAGCCGAAGGTCTAGAGGACGAGGAGCGTCTCTTCCACTCCCATATGTGGGTAAAGGGCTCCCCACTACAGTTCATTGTTGACAGCGGGAGCCAAAAGAACCTCATTTGAGCAGAGGCTGTGAAGTGGATGGGCTTACCGACCACAACACATCCACAATCATACACCATTGGGTGGCTTCACTAAGGAAGGAATTTTTGCGTGAGCTAGTAGTGTCGCCTTCCATACAACATCAAGCCCTTCACGAATGAGGTATTGCGTGACATTGCTCCCGTTGAAGTTTGTGATGTATTATTAGGACAACCATACTTGTGGAAGCGACATGTTGTGTATGAATCAAGGCCCCATGTTGTTATCGTCACTTTGGAAAATAAGTTGTACAGGATACTGGAGGTAGCACTTCCTACCACCATCTCTTTGATTACTACAAAACAATGCAGTAAGCTCATTTCCAAAACTGGGAAATTTGTTTTCCTGATGATACACCCTCAAGGAAAGCAGAAGACGGTGGCCACAACCTCAAAATAGGGGCCCTCCGCATGACAACTACAGATGGACAAGGTCGTGGAGGAGTATGAGGACATGTTCACCTCCCCTGCAGGGGTTTCTCTGCATTGTTAAGTCAAGCACTCCATCAATCTGACCCCAGGTGCGCCGCTTCCCAATGGACCAATCTATCGGTGCACCATTCTAGAGAATGATGAAATCAAGAGGCAGATTCAGGAGCTACTACAGAAAGGTCACATCCGTCCAAGTTCATCGCCCTGTGGGAGCTCGATCGTGTTGCTATAGAAGAAGGATGGGACTTGGAGACTCTGTATTGACTATCGTGCGCTAATCAAGATCACTGTCCATAATAGGTACCCGATCCCATGGATTGATAACCTCTTGGACCAACTGAAGGGGGGAAAATATTTCAGCAAGATTGATTTGAAGTCAGGATATCACCAGGTACCAATTGAACCCTCTGATGTGTGGAAGGCTGCCTTCAAAGCCAAGGAGGGCCTTTTCGAATGGTTGGTTATGCCTTTCGGATTGACGAATGCTCCTACAACCTTCATGAGGCTAATGGATGACATCTTGCGACCATTGACCAACTCATTTGTAGTGTTATACTTGGAGGACATCCTGATCTTCAGCCAGAGTTGGGAAGAGCACCTCCACCACATCCGACAGGTTCTCCAAACACTGTGGCAACACAAGTTATGTGCCAATTTGGAGAAAAGCACTTTTATCATAACCCAGGTTCAGTATCTGGGATACATTATTGATGAATAGGGGGTGCATGTGGATCCATCCAAGATCCAAGTCATTTGAGATTGGCCATCTC
>APFE031285460.1:0-11437 GCA_000404065.3 Pinus taeda | reverse complement strand
CGCGTTCAAAGCTATGATTGCTGCAAGTTCGAAGCACCCTCCCTCTGCCAGTCAACAGAAATTTGTCAAGAAATTAGACTTTATCCCCACGGTTGCCATTCCTGAAGAAGAAACTTGCAAAGCTACTTTGAATCTAGCTGAGAGAGGGCTAATAGGCCAGTTTACGGGCCTCTGGCCTTCCCCCAAGTCGGTGGAGGACTGGACTCAAAGAAACTGGTCTTCCTTGATCAAAGAGGGGGTCAAAAGCTATTTTGTGGGCAAAGGATTCTTTGTATTCGTTTTCGAAAGCCCGAATGATAGAAGTCTAATCTTCATAAATGGTCCTTATTTCATGGGACCGCAAGGTATGTATCTAAACAAATGGTTGGGTGCAACTTCCCCATCTGCCTCTTCATTGCTGGAACCAAAAAACTCTTCAGATCATCGGTAGTGCTCTAAGAAAATACATAGATCAAGCTGCAAGAAAAGACCGATACTCATGTGCTCGAATCTGTGTAGAAGTGGATCTAGAAGAGGGTTTGCCCGAAACAATTAAGCTCACTGTTGCCGAGTGGACTCACGTCCAGGAACTAGATTACAAATAACTCCCTTTCAAATGCAGACATTGTCATGGCCATGGTCATTTTGCAAAGCACTGTAAGAAAAAGGTCGAGGAGCAGATAGACAAAACGAGCGAGGATCAATGGACTTTAGTCCAAAAAACTGCCCATAAAAAAAAATAGGAAATGGCAAAGGTAACACGTCCAGAGCTCCAAGCGGTTCCAAGCTCAATCAAGAAAAGGATGCAACCCCAAACGGTGCAGAAAAATCCCAGACCAACCCTGCAAGCTCGACCCAGGAAAATCCGGAACACATAGAAGTCCCTCCTCCCAACAAAGATGGAGAAGAAGCAATACAGGTCGATGCCTCACAAGGTAGCCCCTCCAACCCCTCATATGTTGAAGTAACAATGAAAAAGCCAGCAGAAAGCTCAGGTTCATCAGAGAATGAAACCTTCAAACGTCCCTCCAAAAGAGCAGGCAGGAAATCTCGCAAAGAACGAAGGGAAGAGGAGGCTGAATGACTCAAAGTTCAAGGAAGCCAGTCCACCATAGAAATGTCCATTGGAAGAAATACCAGACCAAGGCCTTCTAAGGGAGGCCCTATCCCCCCCCTTAAGTAAATTATGAAGCTCGCCTCTTGGAACTGCAAAGGACTGGGGAACGCCTCTAAAGTTGAAGCAGTTATGGATCTCCTGAAAATAGAACCCTCAGACATTCTCATGCTCCAAGAGACAAAGATAGAAGGGCGAGCTCTTCCAGATATCAGCAAGTCAAAATGGAAGAAAAGTGCAGGCAAAGCAGTAAGCTCAAGGGGACCTTCCGGAGGGCTGGCAACTCTTTGGACAAAAGATTTATTTCAACTAAAAAAAATCCCATGAAACCCAGCACTGGATCTTCACGGAGCTGACACACTGCGCAAGTAAGTTGACCATCTCTCTGTTTAATCTTTATGTCCCTATCATATACTCTGAAAAACGAGAATGCTGGAACTCTCTCTCAGCTTTTTTAGAACAACATAATCCAAGCAATATTATCATAGCAGCTGACCTCAATATAGTCTTGAAAACAAAAGAGAAAAGGAGTGGCTCCAGCAGCAGAGATCCTACGCTGGCCTTTGTGGAAGAGCTCTCACAGCAATGGGACCTTTTAGATTTCAATCCTATCCATGGTCTTTTCACTTGGTCCAATAATAGATTTGGGCTGGATCACATTTCTGCTCGCCTGGATCGATTTCTGGTCCAAAGCTCACTTATGATGAACAAAAAGATAATCAAGACCAAAATTCTTCTGAAGCTGACCTCTGACCACAAGCTGATTCAGCTTCTCCTAGAAGATGAAGAAGATCTTGGCCCTCTTCCATTCTGTTTCAGCCCCTTATGGATTGAGAGAGAAGGCTTCACTAATATTGTGAAATAAGCTTGGGCCAAAACCTTCTCAGGGTCCTCAAGTTTTGTTTGGGAGCAAAAACTTAAGGCCACAAAACATGCTATGAAGGATTGGATAAGGAAACCAGTCCCTACTCCAACCAGCATAAGAAAAGAAGCAGTGCATACTCTGGAGACCCTGCAAGCAGACATGGAAAGCAATGAGATCACAACGGACTTGTTGGAACAAGAAATAAAGACCCAAAGCTCAACTTACCGATCCTTCCGAAAAGAAGAAGAATATTGGAGAATCAAATCCAGAAGTTTGTGGCTAAAAGCAAGGGATCGGAACACCTCCTTCTTTCATAGACAATATAGAGCATGGCTGTCCAGGAATCAAATCTTAAAAATAAAAACAACAGAGGGCGATGTTAGAAAAGGCTTCACTCAAGTCAAAGCTGCTGCTGATAGCCATTTCAAGAATTTATATAGTGAGGGATCCCAGGTCTACGAGGAGGAAACAATATATTTCCTCTCTAAAATCCCTCATCTCATCAGATCTGAAGATAATGCTGCACTTTCCAGCGAGGTAACAGAGGAGGAAATCATCAAAGTTATCTAGTCCATGGAATCAGACAAGGCTTCGGGCCCAGACGGATTCACAATACATTTCTATAAAGCTTGTTGGAATATCATTAAAACTGATCTCCATAAAATGATAAAGGGGTTCATGAAAAAGCTAAGATTGGTGGAGGAACCAACTCCACTTATCTAGCCTTAATTCCCAAAGACTCCAATCCTGAAACATTTGCAAGATTCAGACCTATATTGCTTTGTAATGCATCTTACAAAATTTTGGCCAAACTTTTAGCAAATAGGATCAAACCTCTGCTCAAAAGGCTGATCTCCAGTCCCCAAGGTGGTTTCGTGGAAGGCAGGCATATCCTCGACAATGTCATTCAAGTTCAGGAGACAATCCACTCTAGCAAACAGTGAAAAGAGAAAGGTATGCTAATAAAATTAGATATGGCGAATGCGTTTGACAGAGTAAATTACTCTTTCCTCATTAAAGTTCTCCTCTCCTTTGGCTTCTCTCCCCTCTTTGTCCAACTTATAAATGCCTGTATCGACAATCCGTGGATCGCGCCCCTTGTCAATGGCCGCCCTTCTAGTTTTTTTCAAGCCCGGAGAGGCATCAGACAGGGATGCCCTCTCTCTCCCTTCCTGTATATCTTAATGGCCGACTCCCTCAGTAGAAAACTCACAGCTGAAAGAATTGATGGCTCCCTTCTTGGTCTTAAACCCTCCACAGGTGTCGATCCTCTGAACCATGCGCTCTTTGCAAATGATTCACTACTCCTCGGAGGTGCGTCTACCAGAATAACCAAAGCTTTTGACACTGTCCAAAAAAGCTACTGTATAGTTTTAGGAGCTCTGGTCAATGAGAGTAAGAGTGAAATCTACAGCTGGAACATTGATCAACAAGATCTTATAAGCATCTCGAACCTCCTTGGGTTTAGAGGACATGCTCACTAGGATTGGATCAAGTACCTTGGACTCCCCATCACAAATGGATCTAACAGGAGGTTGCTCTGGACTGACATCATATGCAAAATCAAAGCAAAAATAACAGCTTGGGGTGGCTTCTGGCTAACTAAAGGAGGCAAAGTTATTTTAATCGAGTCACTATTGTTCGCGCTCCCAATTTATCAAGATGCATTCTTATTAGCCCCTAGAAATGTTATGGATTAGATATCTAAACTTTTAAGAGATTTTTTATGGCAGGGAGGGAAAGGTAACGAAAGAAAAATGCACTTAGCTAATTGGGAATTGGTAAAAAGACTGATCACAGAGGGTGGCCTCCAAATTCGTGATCCCTCCCTCGTTAACCTTGCGTTGGGAGGAAAGCTCCTATGGAAATTGGCTCATGAGCCCAACCATCCGATCAACACTACTTTGCTGTCCAAATACGCTCACAACCTGTCTTTCAGAAATCTGCACTTTGACCCCCCTGTCAGCAGCTCGCAGATCTATATTCTCTGCTATAAAAGCAGTATCTTCTTCAAAAAATCACTGTACAAAGTGTCGGGCAACGGCAAGCGAACCAATTTGTGGCATGACCGAATCATGGGGCGCGATCCTTTGGAGGAGAACAAGGATATATCAGACCTCAGGGACTGGTTGACCTGTGCAGGTATCAACAACTTATACGACCTCTCTATTTGGGATCACCGGGGAGAATGGGCCGGATGGGACTTCCATGGTGTCCCTTTCTGGTTAACGCCCCAAAAAAACCTTCTTATCAAGTTGTTGGAAGATTCTACTCCCGAAAACCGATACATGAAAGATAGTTGGGCTTGGGGACAGTCAGGCATATACTCCACAATAGCAGGCTACAAAGCTCTTCAGGACTCAAAGAACAACAGTCACGCTCCGGCCTTTTGGAAACTAGTCTGGGACAATCTAACTCTTCCAAAAGTGAACTTCTTTTTCTGGACTCTGGTCCATAACAAATTCTAACAGGAGACAATTTAGAGAAAAGGAACATTGCAGGGCCTCATAGGTGTGAGCTATGCAGAAGCAACCTCGAAACTGCCCAACATTTATTCTTGGATTGCAATTTTGCTAAGGAAGTGTGGGGTCTTACCCTTTTGGATCTTCAAATCTCTGCTTTCCCTTAGAGTACTGTTGCTGATCTGTTCTCCTCTTGGAGCAATTTCTATCCTCATAGCATCCTCATCAAATCTTTCTGGCATAAAGTTTGGACAGCTATTTCCAAATTTGTTTTCTGGCATCTCTGGTTGGCCCGTAATGATAAGATCTTTAATGGATTTCGACATTCCCCTCTATAGGTCGCAGTTAAAGCTAAAGCCTTCCTCTTGGAAGTAGCCCAACAACAGTTTTTTAAAGAAGATTCATTGCTCCTACCCAAAGAAAGGAGATGGCTTCGCCCCCTCGAGCCTTCTCCTCGAAAGTTCCTTCCCACTCCTCAAACAGCAAACCCGGAATGGCGTAAAAGAGACTCTGAGGATTCTTTCATAAACTGGTGGAGGTCCAAAAATCTAACCACAATCTTCTTCGATGGGACTTCCAAAGGAAACCCCGGGATTGCTGGTGCTGGAGGGGTCATTTATTCTTCGGATGGGAGTTCAAGAGACTGCTTCTGCTGGGGTTTAGGCCAGAAAACCAACAACCAAGCAGAGATATTTGGTCTTCTCAAAGCTTGCCTCATAGCAAGAGAAAAGGGTGTCAAATACCTCCAAGTTTTAAGAGATTCAGAGATTCTAATAAAAAAATAAAACTCGGAGGATCTCTTCAGCAATGCTAGTCTCAAAAAAATTCTGGGCAGATTGAAAAGAGTCCTTCAAGATTTCACCTCCTACAAGTTCTATCATATCCTCAAAAACCTGAATGGTGAAGTGGACTAGATGGCGAACAAAGGATGCTCTCTCATGAAAGGGCAGCTAATTATAAACGACGACAATTCCTTTCAAATTCCTTGAAAACGATGCAACTTAAAAGCTGAATTTGTTGGATGTTCACTTTGTAATTGGGGCTACCTCGGCAAAGACCCCTCCTATCTTTTTCAAATAAATAAAACTTATATCCGTTATAGTTATCATTGGGATCTTAGAGACGACTTAATAGTGTTTTCCAAAGGTAGAAAGGATCGTGTTTGACACTTGAGATCAATTTTTGAATATCAAAGTTTGGAATATCCTTGAATTCGAAGAAATTAGTGTTTGGTGTTGATGAGGCAAATCGGGCCATATTATATCCAAGGACGGAGTGAAGATAGATCCTGTGTTAAGGCGAAAACTATTAAGAGTATTCGTTTACATGGAGCCAATAAGGTCATCTAATTGTTCTTTGGTAAGATTAATTTCATTCAAAGATTTATTCCTAACTTTGCCACTATTACAAACCCACTTCCATTATTCTAAGATAAATGAAAGTTTCCATGCTTGTCTTTGCACCAAATTGGTAAAAGAAGATGATTTAATATGTAGGACATGTCATTCATGCAATTGTGCAAACAATATTCCATCTTTTATTTAAATTAATTTTTGTTGATGTTTTGGTAAAGCTCTTTGCGTCTCTATGTTTATCTCAATATTCATTGGTAAATTTTTATGATGCCTCATTAATGAACATTTTTCATATATAATTGTGTCGTTATCGATTTATTATTATCTTATGCTTGAATGAATGCTAGCTCACATGAAATTAATTTTTATTCACAAATTGAAACACGCTCTCACACATCTTCAATATAAATGCCAAGCTTCTTTACATCTTGGACTTTTTCAGTTTTAGGCTTTTGATAATCTTTGGACTACACCTAAGTTAACCATTCAACCTAAACCCTAAAACATTGGAAACTTTCCTTGTCATCAATAAACATTAGGTTTCCACGGAACGCAGTAGAAGCTAGGGTTTCTGCAGACCTGCGGCAGCAGGTACCCTGCCCAGCGAAGATCAGACCTGACAGTGGCAGCGTAATCATTCAGGACGAGGACTGAGAAAACGGATCCAATGGATCCCCCGCAGGGGGAGGAAGCAGCGAATCCGCCCAACGGAGGAAACCAGCAAGGACCTGAGGTTAATACTAATGACGCTTTAGCAAATAATGACAAATCCACAGAGGAAACGCAGAACATGGAGGATATTCAAGCCCCGCACGAAAATCAAAAGGTTAGTTCATCTACCTACAAACCTGTTGCTGCTCACAGGCCAGAAGTTGAACTACCCAGCCACTGAATCAATGCAAGAATACAATATATGAGAGATCATTCTCTCATAGGCAAATTTATGGGATTCTGGCCAACAAAAAAGGCACTGAGAAGCTGGATTAACAGCAAATGGAGGCCAAAAGGAGAAATAACCCTACTTCTAGGAACAAAAGGGTTCTTTACAACTATTTTTAACTGCTTGGAAGACAGAAATAGAGTATTTGATGGAGGGCCATATTTCTTCAACTCTACAGGGCTCTATCTCAGAGAATGGGTTGCCTGTTTTAACCCAGATAAGGAAGACCTCAGTTATGCACCCGTATGGATTCGACTATACTCGCTTCCATGGGAATACTGGGATGAGGACTCATTAAAATCTATTGGATTGTTGCTGGGAGATTTCGTTAAAGTTGCAGAAGAAACAAAGACCGTGAGATACACTACATACGCCTCCTATGCCAGGATCTGCATATACATGGATCTGAAGCAACCCTTGCCAGACACGGTGCGACTCTTTCATGAAGATCACGACTGGATCCAGGTTATTGACTATGAGCATGTTCCCTTTCGCTGCAGGAGATTTCATGCCCTGGGACACCTCTTCAGAGACTGTCCCCTGAATAAAAAGCCGGAAACTCAAAATAACCAAGAGCCACAATCTCAGGATGGTTTCACCAAAGTAACTAATAGAAGACGCAGGAGAAAAAATTCCAATGCATCTCCTAAGACAACGCCAGAGGATAAACCCCAACCATCTACAAGTAACAGCTTCGGGGTTCTATCAAATACTGAAACACAGGAAGAACCTAGATCGGAAAAGGCGACACCCCCTTCCACCAAGTCAGGGGAACAAACGATGAACCAGCGAGGCGAAAAGATCCAGTCGGTTTCAGAAACATGGAACAATTCGGCAACGGACATAGATAATCCAGCTCAAAGCAAGAACAAGGGGAAGGAGGCAGAAGGAAGCATTCAAGAAACACACTTCATGGAAGACGACAGCAAACCAATTGATATTGGGGAACATGACATTCTGGGTCTAGAACAAGCTTGCAAATTAGGTAACTTTGACAAAATTCCTGATACACAAGTTGATAACTTGGTGGAAATTCTGAATAAAGCTCCAAAAAAGTACTCTCTCAGGATACAAACAGGCAGTCAATGGGACGGTAAATTTGCATCCAAAGACGGTAAAAAGAGGGGACGGAAAATGGCTCTAGAAAGAACAATCAAGATTGGAGAGGTCTTGGTCGAGTCTGGAAGATATGCCAAACTCACCAAGTATTATAACACCAACCCCAAAACTTCTCAATGAAGTTAATATCTTGGAACATAAGAGGGCTCAATAGCCCAAGGAAGGGGAAACTTCTAAAAAATTTGATAATGGAAGAAAAACCAACAATTCTATTTCTACAGGAGACCAAATGCAATTCGACAATCTTGGAAAAAATTGCAGCTAAAGCTTGGCCAGGAGGACTAGTCACAGCTGTAGATGCACAAGGGGCTTCAGGAGGACTTGCTATTCCATGGGATGCAGGGAAAATACAATTAGTCAATATCCATGCCAATAAAAACTTCATTTAGGCTGTTTTTCATCTTTCGGGCACAAACATTTATGGCCATATCACAAATGTTTATTTCCCACAAGAGACTCAGCAGAAAGCGACAATTCTAGATACAATATCGCAACTCAATATAGATAGGACTTACCTGCTTTGGGTGACAGGAGGAGATTTCAATATGATAGCTTCAACAGAGGAAAAGCTAGGAGGGCGCTACAGAATCAACAGGGACGGATCACTTCTCAAAGATTTTGTTCAAAACAACTGGCTGATTGACTTACCTACAGCTAATGGCCTCTACACATGGATGAACAGACGCGTAGCTCCATTGCAAATAGCTTCCCACCTGGACCGGTTTCTAATTTTAGATAATGCAATTCACTTAGGAGGAGAATTCACAGCCCACATCATTCCATTCTCCAGATCGGATCATTGGCCCATAGAGTTGCACTGGAAAAGGCTAGGTAATAGCATTAAAAGACCCTTTCGATTCGAAGCTTTCTGGCTCTCCCATCCAGATTTCAATGATTTCATAAATACAACTTGGCAAAACTGTAATCCGATTGAAAACTACAAAATGGCAAGATTCCAAAAAAAGTTGAAGTTGCTCAAGGAAGAAATAAAGCGCTGGAACAAAACCACTTTTGGAAATATTTTCAAGGAAAAGGAAAAGCTCCTTCAAGAACTCAAAAACACTCAGCAAAGAATCATCCTGGAGGGACGGTCAGCAGAACTCGCACGAAAAGAACAAGAAATGGAAGGAAAACTTCTGGAGCGCGATCGACAGGAGGAAGTTCTATGGCGGCAGAAATCCAGAATCCGATGGCTGAAGGAGGGGGAGAAGAACACCAAGTTCTTTCATAAGACTACAGTGCAACGGAGAATGCGAAATCAATTCTCACAGGTCAACAATGCCCAGGGAGTAAAAGTTGAGACACAGGAAGGAATAGAACAGGAATTTCTACATTACTTCAAGGAAATGAGTCAAGAGCCAAACATCAATAGAGATGAGGCAATAGACAGCATTACAAGACAAATCCCGCGTCTAATAACATAGGAGCAAAATACTCTGCTTCTGAAGATGATCAGTCTTCAGGAGGTGGAAATAGCGGTGAATTCTTTAAAAGCGGGTAAAGCTCCTGGTCTCGACGGCTTCACGTCAAATTTTTTTCAGCACTTTTGGGAGCTAATTAAATGGGAAGTGTGGCAAGTAGTAGAAGAATCCCGCAACTTGCGATGGATGTATCCGGACCTGAATGCAACATTCATTGCTCTAATACCTAAATCGGAGGAGTCCAACTCTCCTGACAAGTATAGACCCATTGCCTTGTGCAATATCATCTACAAGATTGTTTCCAAGGTAGTGGCGCTTCGACTGAAACCGGTGCTCCCATTTATCATCTCATCAGAACAATCTGGCTATGTCGAGGGACGGTAAATAACGGATGGAATAATCCTCACCCATGAGATTATTCACTCCCTCAAGCAATCAAAAAAACCAGGTATGCTACTTAAAATCGATCTATCTAAAGCCTTCGATAGCATAAGCTGGGAATAAATGCAAAAAAATTTAAGAGCTTTTGGTTTTTCCAATGCTTGGATACGCTGGATTAGTAATCTCATCTCTTCCACTTTCTTTTCAATTCTTATTAATGGGATTCCTACCTCTACCTTTCGCCCCTCTAGGGGAATTAGACAAGGAGATCCTTTTTCTCCTTTTCTGTTTATAATCATGGTGGAGGGTTTAGGAAGATGCATTAATTCAGCTATCCTTTCCCGAAACCTCAAAGGCATTAATCTCCACCAAGCCCCCACCATTTCTCATCAGAAATTTGTGGACGACAACATGATTTTTGGGCATTCCTCTGTTCAAGAAGCTAGAACACTAAATTCTCTGCTTGACAACTTCTTTAAAGCCTCTGGAGCTCTTATTAATAAAGTAAAATCCCAGATCTTTTTCTTCAACACCCATCCGACAACTCAACGAGAAATCGCTTGCATTTTAGGCTTCTCCATTGCTACCTTGCCTTCCAAGTACCTAGGAGCGCCCCTCATTGCCTCTGCACAGAAGCACTCATCTTGGACCACCCTTCTAGAAAAGCTGGAAGCCAAATTATTCCTTTGGACTCATCGTTCTTTAAATATGGCCAATCGGCTGGTGCTAATCAAGGCGGTTCTCCAATCTATGCCGCTCTACTTATTCTCCATCCTTGCAGCGCCAAAATGGGTATTAAAAGCTATCAAAAAATTACAGCGAAATTTCCTCTGGGGCAGCACAGGACCTAACAGAAAATGGGCTCTGGTCAAATGGGAGAAAGCCTGTCTCCCAAAAAATGTAGGAGGAATCGATCTTCGAGATCCAGAACATAGCAACGTGATCATGGGAGCAAAAATATGGTGGAAGTGGCTATCATACCCAAGCACACCATGGGCTAGAATATGTACAACGAAATATGCTAACAATTTACCCCTGGAGGAGCGCATAAGAATGTCGGAAATAAGTAAGGGCTCAGCAATATGGAACTCAACAATATTGCATAGAGATCTAATCCAAAAACATAGTTTTTGGGAAGTGAAGGACGGCAGCACAACTCGATTCTGGACAGACTCATGGCAGCAATTCCCAAGCCTAACAAATCTCATCCAAGGAATACCTGTTCAGGATATTAACCAACAGGAAAAGGTCAATCACTTTTGGAACTCCAACAATGAATCTGAACATCGAGACTGGAAAGAAGCTCGTGATATTTTACCAGATAGCCCGGAGGCAGTCCAATTCTCCTTAACAGAAGAGTTACAAAAGAGGAAAATTCTCAAAGAGATAGACCAATATAAACTAATATGGGGATACGAAGAGAAAGGCACATTCACAACTAAGGAGGCTTACCACATTATTCTAAAAAACACTATTTAATCAAAGACAAGCTGTGGGAGAAAATATGGAGTACACCGATATGGCCGAAGATCTCCACTTTTCTCTAGCTACTGTCTCACAATCGGGTCCTCACCTGGGAAAATCTCAAAAAAAAAGAAAATTTGCTGGACCCTCAATTTGTCTCAACTGTAAATTGGAGGATGAATTTGATGTTCATCTTATGCAAATATGTCCATTTGGCAGAAGAATATGGGAGAAAGTCTCATTTCTCTGCCAGAAGGAAGGCCGAGTGATGGGAGACACCAATAACACTATACGCAATTGGCCTCAAAAACCTTATCAATGTACCATTCTCAATACG